>LPNX010465841.1:202818-242971 GCA_001517045.1 Pseudotsuga menziesii | reverse complement strand
ATCTCTGTGCCCCCTGGCTTCCTCAGCCTCCTCGGCTTCGGCAGCCTCCACTGCATCTCTATATACACATACTGCTCTGGCTACCCGTTTGAAAAGACGTAGCCATGCCGGTGGAACCCCAACTACGGACTCCTGCATAGCTATAGGGAGATGCTCTATCCGTATCGTAGGTACTCGCTCGGTCAGCCTGTCTAGCTTCGCCTCGAGTACCATGATCAATCCTGGGTCTCCTCCTGCAATAGGTCGTACAAAGGTACGTGGGTGCCCTGCAGGGCGGACTGGTCCAATATCTGCATTTTGACACATGAGTAGGATTAGAATTTTGCATATGTATATATCCTATCATTTGAAAATCCATAAAAATTTGATAATGATAAAAAATAAAAAATTACTTACCCATCTCTCCCCATGCTCCTCCTGGAGGGAGGACTAGGTCGGGATCACCTCGGAAATCTAGCCCAGCGTATGGAAACTGCCCCAACGCCGGCCCCTGCCGTTCCCACCATGAATAGAAATCATCGTCATACATGCTCTGTACTCCATCTCCTCCTCCTTGACGGAGGAAGATATCTCCCCACCGGCTCAGCCTCGGCTGCCGTGGATGATGGACCTGTAAGGGTATCGCAGGGCTCATAGCTGGCATCCTCTCAAAGAAGAACGCTACCAATATACTAGCATAGCCAAAGTTCTTCCGTCTCCCCCTCCTACAGTCAGATAATTGCCTCCTCATGATGGGGCCAATCCCTGTACACCAATCAAAGAGTGTGCCTCTAAAGCAGTCCACCGCCACTCTCATCTGAGTCCTGGTGGCCATGTGTAATCCTGCCGACCCTGAAAGTCTCACTATAGTACTGGCTAATACCTGTAATGCAAGATCCTGAATATCTGCTATGAGAACGCTGCTGGCCTTCTTTTGAGTACCCGGCCTACAGAATACATCGACATAGTTCTGGACACTCAAGGGGTCCCCACCCCTGCCAGTGCCCTCCAGGTTCATCGGTGCTCCCCGATGTGATAACCCGGTTATGAAGTAGATGTCCTGTGTGGTAAGCTCCAAAGTCTCACCCTGGATATTGAAAATCCCCAATTCATGGTCCCAGTAATGGACTAAGAACTCTAATATGCGGACATTGGCCCGCATAGGTGATGTGCAAAAGAACTTGAGCAGCCCACTATTCTGCAATGCTTGGATGGTAGGCGGGCTTTGGAGAGCCGCTTGGTCCATCGCCTCATGTTCCCTCTCCCTCCACTCCAGCACCATGTTTTCCCTGACAAATAAACATAGTTTAATTCAGTATTTCACCATAAAAATTTAAAAATTTTGACCATTTTTAAAAGCTTTTAGCCTTTGCGCAGCATGCGCGACTGTCCATTGGGACAAGTCGCGAGTCATTCGCGACTTCCCTATGCAGCAACCCGCGCATGAAGCGCGTATTCACAGCTTTCATGCGTAGCAACCCGCGAATACATTTTATCATTTTTTATGTTGATGAAATAAACTGAATTGACCATCAATTTTAAAATTTGTTTGGATGAAAATGAAGAGCTCAGGGTGTAGAGTTACCTGAAGCTGACGGATCTGAATTTCGACGGTCCAATTGTCCACAGCAGGAAATCAAAGATAGAGGGTAAACTTTCCTTTTTTGGTTCAAAAAGTGCAAATGATAAGAAATGATTTGATTTTCAAACTATTAATAGAAAAAATATTTCGTAAAGTGGGTCTTTCCCTATAGTTTGAAATGTTAATTGACTAATATTACCCCTTTTGTGCCTTGGAACAGGTTTACCTACTTTTACGAAGTGTTGATGCTTCTATAGGGTGGTTTTTGTTCATTCCAACACTTGTTGGCATCTTATCACTCCACATTAACCTTTAGTACTCAACATTTTTGCCACGGACTATGGTATTTTAAACCATTAGTCCCTTGTCTCTACCATTGTTCTTCCGTGGCTAGGATCCCTTTTCATGAGTATCATTCTTATATGCCTTTGCCATCCATTGATACTCATTTCCGTCACTGTTTCAGGCCCAGGGGTTTCCTCATAGCTATTTTTCACGCCAAATAGAGCTTCTTATGAATCTCTTTTTACAAGCTATACCTTTATAGGACTCCCCGCCCTTATGGATTTTCTTTAGGCCCAGGTATGACTCCTTCAAAATAGACTTGACTGCCGAGTTATCTCGTCCGTTCAAGCTCGTTAAGAATATGTGAACGGGCATCCGCATTGGTGGTAGGTTATCTCTTTCTCGGACCATGCGGAATAATACGAGAAAGGATCACTCTCTTTTCTTCGGAATTGAGAAGAGTATTCTCAGGTATAGGTTTATCACTTTTCCGGACCTGAGGGACTAAATTTACGGAAAAGGAAGACCTGGTTTGAGCTTAGTTTTCTCTTTTTCGTGCTCTAGACCCAAACATGAAAAAGATTCCAAGTGTACTTTGTGTCTTTGTCATGCTCGTTAAACACTAAAGAACAAAGCAACGAGTTTATTGTTGTAAGCCCCATTTATCGTAATCAAATGGATCTTTCCGAGTGATATTGCTTTCCTTCACACTCGTAAAACTCAAGCTATTTTATGCTGTTATGGAAGGAGCGTTGGGTAGGTGGTAATTTAACCTTTTTCGGACCTTCCCGACTAAGTACGAAAAAGGTTCACCTTTTATTCTTCGGAAGTTAAGAGAGTTCTGTGGTTTGTTTTATACTTTTTCGGCCTCAGGAGACTAAATTGGACGAAAAAGGACCCCCCTGGAGTCTTCTTTGGCATTTTCTGACTCTCTAAATGTGAAAATACCACATGAGCATGTACTAGTTCGAGCTCATTAAATCCACGAATCAGTGTATCAAGCATTATTTTCCCATCTCTTCAAGCTTGTTAAAAAATGAAGAGGGAACCGAGTTTACTTTCCTGGACTCGTTAAAACTTAACAGGGAAGGTAAGGAAGAAGTTTTATCTTGTTTTCAGTAATGGCAGCATGTTATCCTTGAACATAGCACTCTTTGCCTTCCGATATCCATGTTCCAGTATACACTTGTGTTCAGCTATCACTTTGAGTTTTTGACTCCTCCTCTTGTCCATTATACCTGGGGAATCTGCTCATGTCTCCTACATGACAGATAAGTCTAGTTGTTCTATCTATCCGTTGTATGCTGCCTTGGGTCATCTCTGTGTTGTGCTCACTGTTCAAGGATTATACCTAATGTTTGATTTATCACCTGATCCTATCATTGTTATATCTGTATCGATTTACTTGTGTCTCCCTTCTTTTGCCCAGTTCCTAGTCACTCTTGTGATCCGTTGGAGGATCTATTTCCTTCCCTATCATAGTATGGTTCCGTTTTAGTACCTCCTGATGACGAAGACCTAGAGTTTTGACGATGGTACCTTTGGATTCACTTTCATCATTGGTGAACTTCTTTGCTTCAGTTGTCAATTATCATCTATTGGTTGACAAACTGTTGAATCCTTTCCATGTTCGACTTCAGCTTACCCTTATTCACATGGCTTGGATTGTACTAGTTCTTTGGCATCTTTTATGAAGACCTTAGTTCCTCACTCATGAACTAAGTTCCGCAAGACTATGTTCCATTTCTATATCCGGCTTCCAGATATTTGAAGACTCATCATTATTGTATTGTGGTTTTGCTCCACCTTTGTAAATACGTGGTTTTTACCCGTATCATATGATGTGCTCAAATATTGTAAAGGAGCTAGTGTTCCAGTAAATTGAACATAGCATCCTCAGATGTAACTTTGTATATGACATTACTATGTATTTGTTTCAGGTACTCCTTCTGCTCCACTGGATTTCTAAGTTTTCTCCTGAGTTAAATATTATAATGTATTTCGGCCATCGTTCCCCTCTAACCTCACACATTAGGGGGCATCTGTTATACACCTGAATGGAACCTCTCCGTCCGAGTGCTGATATCCCTCATGTCGGCACACAAAAGGACACTTATGGATTGAGGTTTCCCATATTCACTATACCTTGGCTCATGATAAAGTACATTCCCTATATACCCAGCTGGTTACTTTTCCATTTTTCCATGTTGAGTTGTATTCGTGACTCTCTATATTGACAACTCGCGCATCATTCGCGAGTCTCCTATACAGCAAGTCATGAATCCTTGTATTCGCGGGTTTCTCTTCTATGTAGTCGCGAATCATTCGCGGGTTTCTCTACTACATACCCGCGAATGGTTTCCTCAACATTAAAACATAAAACCACGCGCTAATGGAATATTAGTTTACTCATTTAACTTAATATTCTTAACTTCCACAACCTCCCTAACCTTCGAGAACTGCCTCATTTCATCCATATAAATAGAGGCCTTGGGGAGGGTGTTATATAGTCATACTTGGAGAGCAAAGTTATGCTGGTGGATTGTCTACAGAAATCATTGGAGCAGAGAAACTCAGAGTCCTTTGGTGACAGAGGAGTCCTTGTTCAGACATTGGGTTGTAACCTAAACTCTTTCTATTATTGTTAATAAAGCTATTACTTCTTCCATATGTGTTTCATATCTTATAGATTGGTAAATGTTTACATTTCAATATAATATATGATTTTCCTAACCTGCATCTATATATATGAATCATCCTGTACCTGGAAGAGTGTTTATTAACAGGTGAAAGAGGAACTATCCTGGAGACTTCGAAAGTGGATCAGAGAGGAAGAAGATAGCAAGGATCAACCTTCGTTTAATACAAGTAAGTCCTTCTACTTTCCTATTTCCTATTCTGTGCTTTTAGATTCAAATTGTCTGCAAGTCATGAGTATGTTGGTAACCCCCCAGACCTAGGTTATTAGGTGAATTATCCTGTACAACAATTAGGAGTCCTCATAACTGTCTTGGGGCCAAAATATGAAATTCATTTCGCCTCTGTCTTTTGGTTTCCACTAGATATGACTCCATAGGATTGTACCAAGGTTATACATATGTATTCATATGTTTCTCATTACCATGCTATTAGCATTATTTTGATGCTTTCTTTTTTAATGACATTTATCATCTAAGTCTTCCTTGATTGTTTCTTTTACTTTGAGAGTTTAGTTTGGGTTCTTCCATCCACAATGTCCCTTTGTATGAGTGATAAACTTGTTTCAAGATCATGAATGGAGAAGAACCTCTTCTGAGCAATCCTTTTGTTATGATGGTTTGTTCCTTCGGCATATTTTCTTTGGTGTAGACTGTTTTTCTTGGAATTTTTTACTCTTTACTATAATCCTTTTGGATTTAATTTGTAGCATATGATTATTTTGAATTCCATACATTTGTTAGACCTGCCTTCCTTTCCATGGGTCTATCATGGTAGGCTTCCTAAGATAGATATTAATCTAAGAATGGACAGAGCCCCAAGATAGTACACTATACTTCATGAGACTTAGTTATTTCACAGGTATTAAAATGATTTCAATGCTAACTTGAAATTAGATTCCCTTTCTATAGTCTATCAATAATTAAATAATCTCAAATTTGATCAAATTTTACCACACATGTTTTCCCATAAGCAACTCTTGACTTTCAAAGACCTTTGAGATTATTCAAATTCCTATGTTTCCAAGCGTCAAAGATTGAGCTGGTTTATTATAAGTAAATAACAAGCAAAAAGTGAATCAAAGTAAATCATAAAGGGAAATAAAACTAAATGAAAACAAAAAGAAAGGTTTTATTTATGTGGAAAAGTGTTCCATAATCCTAGGTGAAGTACTGTTTGAGAACAAGGCCATTTACAGTAAGGCTCTCTTCCTTCCTTTGTAAATCTTGCAACTTGTAAGTTGAGGGGGGAAGTTTCTTAGCAATCTGATAGGTGCCAACCCATAGATTTTGAAATTTCTTGTGTTTTCCCTTCTCGTCATGTGGGTTATCCCACTTTAATACTAAGTCTCCTACTTCAAAGTTCCCCTTCCTTGGGGAAGCAGTTGCAGCAGCCGCCATACCCAGAACTTAGATTTCGTTTCTTCGGTCATTTAAACGTCTAAGGGTCAGGTATTTTCTTCGGGAGGTGTGTGTCTTCAGCCATATTTGAACAATGTTGTTGAGTATAGTGTTGTGATTGAAATCTTATGCGATGCCATCTCTAATGGTATCTTATCTCTTGAAGTAGGCCTTGACTTGTAGTTAGTTGCATCACAGTTAAATGGTGTATATCATATCAGGGATCTGACTTTATTGTGAAGGTTCTTACGAGTACCATTCTTAGAACGGAAATTTGAAGATATAACGTACATTCATATTCCTAGTATATACTATCATATTGTGTATTCTTATGCAACTTAAATATTAAACTCGCATTTGTTACATCAATAATGAAGCATATGCATTTCATTCACATTTAAACACACATGTAAATACATCAAGCCGATCACTATAAGTTTTTTATTTCCGAATATAGTCCAAACTGGTGTCACGGTACAAAATATCATGATAAAAAATTGGGGATTTAAGCCACTAAAAAACACTATGCAGTCAATAAAAAATGTATATCTAGGCCTATATGCTTGCGAGTGAGGGTGATGGTCATGGAAAGAAACAACGACATTTTCCAACCGTCAAAATAGTCGAACCTGTTAGTACTCAGAATGTACCCAAATTGTAGAACGTAAATCCCAATGTAACAATAGAACCACTTTAAGAAAGAAAGGTGGATGCTTTCTTCCCAGAGAGGGATGTCTCATTGATTTGTTTTAATAGGTCCATATGTGTAAATAAAATAAAAATTCAGTTTGTTTTTGTAGTTGAAACAAGGAAAGCATACATTTGGATATGGAGTCACAAATATTTTTGAATCACAGAACTGTTTGCATGGAAATATTCTGCAAAGGCAAGATACTATTTCGGTCATGGTCAAAAATTTGTTTGTCTGGTGATAGAGAAGAAATAATGACAATCCATCAATACAGAGCACCAAAAAGATGAATTTTGCATTAACTTTAGTTGAAAGGATTTGTGCATGTCTGAAATAATAGCCAGAGCATAAACATGTATGAATTCTGAAACTATTACACACTCATTCCATATATGAAAGAACACATCATGGCAAGTTTAACAGGAAGGACATGCACATAAGAAATGATGTAACAGACTGTAAATATGAAATACACATGAATCTTTGCAGCAAAAGGCCAGCATTTGGCTCTATAATTTTATTAAAGATAGGTCACAAAATCCATAATAATGCTTCACGATATGAATAAATGATTCTCGAAATAGGCACAACTTCCTTTTACATGTGTCAAAACATTTATCTGCTTCTAACTATTTTTTGAAATGAACTAAACTCCTTAACTAATTAATTTCTGAAAACAAATTACAAAATGTTCTCTTCTTTCCTGTTGTCTTCAAAATCTTCATTGGTGCAACTTGTACTTGGATATTACGAAGTTTTCTATTGTCATCCACTGGTCTAGAGTTAGAAAATACAAGCCATTTATTGTTATTTAGCTTAACCAATTTTTGATATAACTTCAAATAATAGAAAAAATCTCCATCTTTAATATGAAACTCTCCCAAATCTGAGTCATCCATCTACACTTTCCAAATTATCATCAAGATTTTCCTTCCTTGCACCTTTAACTTGTGAAATCGATGCTATCCATAGATATGCATCTGCTTAGATCTTGACCATTGGAATATGCACCATCGCGCTCCATAAAGTGACTTTTGCACCTCCAATTTTTAGTGCGATATCCAATGGGGAGGGGACACGTCATTTATGCATGTTTCTCATCGCGTAGGTGCTCTACGACTTTGAGTGTGCAATTTCACCCAACAAAATCAATCTCCAACATATATATTCAACTTTGATTGATCTCAACCGTCCAATTGTGCAGCTTCCACCTGATTTAGCAATCCTCCAACCTGAATTTACCCTCTGCTAGTTTTCATCACGAAATGATCTTGGGACATCAATCTAAAATTCACCATGATATCCTCCGTTAAAATTTGTTGGGCCTACCAGATCTTACCAATCAAGAAATGTACTTACCTCATGCACATGTCGCCTTTTTCCACATCGTCGATCTTAGACAAAAAATTTCCTATCCTTTGATAGGAGATCAAGCCGCGCGCTGCAAAAATGGAAGTCGAGATTTCTACTTTCGCAATGCTCAATTTTGAACTTTTCGATTCCACCTTTCCTATCCCACCTTTCTACTCCTTTTCGAGCCGTTGATTTGTGTGGAATCTCTCTAAACCGTAGATCTTATGGACTAGCAGAAAGCAGAAAGCGGGATTCCAACTTTTTTATGACCAAATTCTGTATGTTCGCTTTCTGATTTCCACCCTTTTGATTCCCGCTTTTTCTGGACCGTTGATTTATCTCGGAGTCATCCATGACCGTTGTATATTGGATTATGGAAAGAGGAAGTCGGTTTTATCAAAGTTTCAAAACAAAAACTTGGCTTTTACACTTTTCTCCTCCCGACTTTGCCTTTCAGCAAAATAACGAAAAGCGAAAAGCAAATTCACCAACTTTTATAACCAAACTTTTCCTTTTCTACTTTTCCGTTCCTAATTTTCCCTTGGTGGAAATGATTTGCAGCCTTTGATATTCTCCGATGCACGTCTAGGCCATCCATTCCCTATCGTCATTTAACCTGAAGCAGATTTCTTCATTTACATACTTTTTCAAGGTTAAAAATCAAAATTTTCAAATATTTGGCATTTCTAACATAGAAATTATCCTTAAAATACCTGCAGAACTTCATTAACATCCTTTGAGGTCACATGATAAGAAAATTTTCAAACCTTATTCTTTCTTTCACTGATCTAATCCCCTCCAACTACTTAGCTCAAAAATAGCGTTAACAGCTGGCTCCAGTTGGGGATGTTATCCTCCTTGTGAGGTAGAAAATAACTCCATAGAACAGTGCCGGATCCATTGGGATGCTCCCACTCATTTCATAATTTTATTTCTCTTTCTTGTTTTTCTGGTTTTGTAAAAAGAAAACTATAAAATTAAAGAAACATGGTTACCCCTTCAGATGTTAGGGATTTCTGTACGGGCTTCAAATCCTTCAGCTCACCATATGTATTGTTTGAAAAATAAAGAAATATATACAACTATGATAGAAAAATTACCTCCTCCCCTCATGACAAGTAATGTTTGAGAAACCTTCCATTGACTAGACCTCCGTTCAGATAAGACCCATCCTGATGCTGTAGAATAAAAGAATTCTCACCTCTGTAAGCTGCAATAATATAAGGACCTGTTGGTAGGCAACAACCCTCTCAATTTTTTCTGCTTCGCTGAATAAAATGATCAATTCTCTTCTTTTTTCTATCACAAACAATTATAGAAGAGTTCCTTCAGAATCTTCGATTCTGAAGGTACTCTCAATTTCAAAAGAGTTAATGGTCATATTAGAAATTTAGGAAACACTTTCATAAATTTAATAAATTAGCAGCGGTTAATCTTGTAATTATATATATATATATATATAATCAATTTTTATTATTATCAATTCATCTGATTATATATTGATTCAATATATTTAAAGTATAGTGTGCTAAATTGTTCTTGGGATTAAAATGAAAATGCATTTTGAACATGTTACAATTTGGTTTTATTGATTTCTTTTGACAAGGTATTTATTATTAGTTTTTTGTAATTTTTATGATTAGGGTTGATGAATTAATTGAAATATTTTATTTTAACCCTAATAATATATTTTTACATAAAACTTGATCTCTTAATACTATGTCATTTTACAAATTGTGGAAAGTGTATATATGTTGTCCAAAATAGCTAAAGTTTATTTTTATATATCATTTTGAATGTCCATTGTGATATAATCATAGTAATTGATATTTGATTTAGTGTTTAGTCTTTAATAAATTTTCCATCTGATCATACTTTGCAATAGGTCATATGATGATTTGGATTCTATGAGTTCATTCAAAACTATATTATTTTCTCCTTGAATCGATTACATGCATAAATATGGTTTTGAGCATTTTAATTATTATTCAAAGATTGATCTTGGTACTTGGTTGGATTTACAAAACCCTAGGAGACATCATTGCTTATAATGACAACTTCACATCATCTGGTTTAATAGCACGATTGCCTTCCACGTATAATCCTTCCCTATTAACATTTGACAGCCGTGTTTATGGTAGAAGATATGAATGGTTGATTTGATAACATCTGTTCATAAGGATTTTAATATGTAATGATTATCTTAATCAGATGTGTCCATAATTAACATCACCCTATATGACAGTCATATAACATTCATGGATTATTTGATTTCGAATATCTTGTAATGATTTCAAATCACATCAATTTGTTTGATGAATACCTGCGGTGGTTTGATGGTGAAGTTATCACGCATAGAAACTAGTCTAGGGTTACTCATTAGCTCCTCCAGAATCGCGTAATCAAATGTGTCCATAATTAACATCACCCTATCTGACAGTCATATAACATTCACAAATTATTTGATTTCGAACATCTTGTAATGATTTCAAATCACATCAATTTGTTTGATGAATACCTATGGTGGTTTGATGGTGAAGTTCTCACGCATAGAAACCAGTCTAGGGTTACTCATTAGCTCCTCCAAAATTGTGTGAAGGTTCATAACATGTCTATGTATTTACGCATCCCTATTCCTTCAGTCTTTACAACCCTGTTGCAGCTGCAACTGTTCTCCCCAAATTTCTTCAATTTTGGGCCCCTCCTCATCTTTTAGAGTTGCTTTGATGTCGTTTGATTCATGAATGTTTGGTCTTGTTTTAACTTTGGTTGATTCTAAAGATTAATTTGCGGTCTGTTTTCAAGGGATGATTGTGTTAAGATTTTATTGTGGGTCGCAGAATTGAATTTGGATTGCTACCCTGAAACTCGTCAGATCAATTGCCCTTCGAACAAACCATTATCTCTGAGGTGAAACAGTTTGACCTTCACTGATTTTGAGTTTTCTGACACTTAAGTTTTCTTGTGATCGGGCGTCATTTTATGTTGGATTGGAAGCTATAATCTTTTTCCCTTCCGCCGTTACGGATACCAGAGCGGTTTGGCGTCCGAAGTGCAAAGTGTTCCGGCTCCCGATTGGGAAGTTTCTCGTCAGAGGGTCGCGCCTCTTAGTCTTTTTCCTTCCGCCATTGTGGCTGGGAAATTCCTTTGGTTTCTGAAGCGTAAAGTCGTCCGACTTTCGACTAAGGGTTTTTCTCCCGCCCGCGTTTCACATCATTTTAGCGTTTGTCTTTCCGCTGTTGCGGCTGGGAAATCCATTTGGCGTCCGACGTCAAAGTTACCAGATCTTCGATTGAGTTTTCCCGCCCATAGCTTTGAATCGGATGCTATAGCCTTTTCCTTTCTGCCATTGCGGCTGAGCCAAGCCTTTGACTTCCGACGTCCGTATCCTTCCGACTTCCACCGTGGTGCACCTGGCCATTTTTTGTGGAGTAGTCATTTCAGTTTGTATAATCTGCTGATCTATTTTATAACGTAGTCCCAAATGGATAATGCACATTAATTTATTGCAGGTGTATGTAAGGAGTGGATGTGCGAAGACGTAGAAGAGCAGTTTGGTAAGAATCGAAACGACACAGACCAGATCGCTGAAAAGGCCCTCGAAGCGGAAAACAAAGTCAATAACGCTAAAGGCACGAACCTGACTGTCGGTCCGTTACTAAACGGTTCATGAGTGCATACAGGCAGCATAAAAGAATATGAAGCGTTGGGGGAACTGAAAAGTCAGGCGTTTGGAGGTATCCCAAACGATCGGCTGTTGTAGTTTAAATACTAGAAATGTAGAACTTAGAGGGAACTTTTTCCCTGGAAAAACTTGTAAACCCTTTGTTTGTAAGAGGAACTATTTTGTTTTACACTCAGAAATTGCAACTTTTTCCTGTTGGAGAAAGCTAAATGTGGAATGTATCAATGCGATTAAATGAGCAATGTTGAAGAGGAACTATTTTGTTTTCAGCTATGTTTCATTAACTGTGAGGGCATTCTAACTGCCTAAACCTATGTTCTTTTTGAATGTCTTTCAGTATATTTTGTGATGTTTTACACTGTGAGTAATAAATGTTGTTCATAAAACAATTGGCTATCTGGTTGTTTAAATATCTGTAAGTGTTCATGTGTCTTGAAAGAAGTATCAGCTATCTGTAATTCTTCATAATGCATGTACAAATTGTATTACTCACTAACGAATGATACTCCTGCTCCCTAGGGATAGTTTAGGTAGTTAGTTTAATTTTAAGTTGTATGCGATTTGGATGCTTGTGAGCCTTAAGACGAGAGGTAAGAACCTGCGCATCACATTGTGACTGTTCCTTGCATCTTTATCACCCTGCATGGTTAGTTAGGCATAGGCATATCATCCTTAAGTCAAAAATACAAAACTTGGTGGACCGGGCCGTAACTGGTGAAGCCTTTGTTTTGTTACTTGACCTATGGTAGCCGAACCGCAAACCAGATGGATTCCCTATACCAAACAGTCAACGGGCTAGTTGGGAACGTTGATTGGGGAGAATCCCTTACTATTGCCGCCTGTGAATTTAAAGGCCTCAATAGATTTGGCGCTAGAAGGAGGGCCTCCAGTGCATGGATGGTCGAGGAAACCCATTTTCCCGAGACTTTTCCACCGGTAACAGTTCCGAAAGGAGTGGGTTCCATAATCCAATTCCGGAAGAAAATAGAGAACATCTATATTCTGTTGGAAATGAAGTGGTTAATGACCTAAGAAGACATACCAGGGCATATGTAAAGAATATTGGAGGATTGCCAATTATCCCTGAATTTCCTAGAAGAGAATACAAAAAGAAAGATCGTCCTATAGCAGAAGATTCACTGTTGGTTGGAGACTGGGAAGAACTTGTAGAGACAACTTTACAGGAGGTTGTATTACCTTTGAAACAAGAAGGCCCAGATACCCCTTACAGTTCTCCTACTCACACTCCTGTTGGTTCACCCCCTCACTCTCCACCCCAACTCATGGCTGGCATAAACGCAAATCAACCACCTAACCCAGCAAATCCGCCACCTGCATGGAGAGCCAGATCGCCCTTAAACCTGACCCCTCCATTACATGATTTACCTCAATCCTTTAAAAAGTTGCTACCTAAATTTGACCCCAATGAGAACATACTAGTAGATGATCATCTGTAGAGTTTTTACCTGGCGATAGAAGGATTAAGGGCTGGGGAACATGAATATGTGGTGTGCCGACTATTCCTGCATACCCTTAAAGGAGCAGCAGCTTCATGGTATTTTGGGTTTCCTGCTAACTCTATCCCTGATTGGGATTCCTTTGAGAGAATTTTCAGGAGTAAGTATGCGGTTCAAAAAACTCATGCAGCTCTCATGAAAGGATTATGTGCCTTGAAGAAAGAGAGGAAGGAGAAGGTGCACAGTTTCACTCAAAGATTTGTAGCATACATTAAGAACTTTTCTGACGCTGACAAACCTTCAGACAAAGTCCTGATTTGGCCATGTTTTCCAAAGGTAGGCCAGGGCTACTTTGGAAGAAACCTATGAAGAGGCAGAAGTAGTGGAGGCTGAAAGAGAAAGTATTGAAGATTATCCCGAACAATCAGGGGAAAAAGGTGGGGGAAGGAAAGCCTTATTGTTTACTAAGCCTAAAGAAGAGAAAACTCCAGATATTTAAAATATGGCCAAAATGATGCAGAATCTTTCCAACAAAATCATTGACATGGAGAAAGAGAAGGAAACACAAAAGTTTTATAAGCCATATTATAAGAAAAGAGAGGATAAGGATCATTCTCAACCTCCTCCGCACAATACAACATCTATGAATCTAACAGAGGTAGGAATGGACAATTTATGCACTTTCCACCAACAGCCACATTCTGAAATGAATTGTCCTCAATGGATAAACTCTGTGACGTTGGTCATGAATCAACTGCTAGATTCTAGATTAACAGAGGAGGGAGATGAAGAAAGAAAAGAGAATTTTGCCTCTACTTCTACTAAGGAACAGGAAGAGGAAACCATGGCTTTGTGGAATTTTGTCTCGTTATTTGATGTTGAAGAGAAAAAGACTCAAGGGTACAAGAACGTCATGGAAGCCAATGTGACAACAAGGAGCCAAGGGATAGTTAGAGAAGACAGTGTTGTACTCCCAAAGATTAAGAGGCTGCAGAGAAATGTGAAGAAGAAATTTCAAAATAAATCCTTGACTGATAGAATTCCAGAATTCACTATTACCAGCCAAAATACTGGACAGAATGATATAACAGCCAAGCCAAATGAAGATAAGGAGAATGCTGATAGACCTCATCTCACGGAACAACAGATGGATTATGACATCGTGGAGGATTTAAAGAAGATAAAAGCGAATGTTCCACTATTTGAGATGTGTAAGGTGCCGCAGCAAAAAGAAAGACTGTTGAGAGCCCTTGAAGCATCAGATGAGAGGATGCCCGCTGACAATCAACCGGAAGAAGAAGAAGAAATTGGAGAAACCAGCAGTGGAGGTAAGTCCAAACATCCACCTTTCCTCCTTACTTTTGAAATATTTAACTACAATGTACATAACTGCTTGGTAGATTCAGGGGCAACTGTTAATGTCATGCCGATATCAGTCTGTAACAAGATCAATGGGCAGCCTAAGCCATCCTTGTGGAGAGTTGTTCAGTTGGATAGGACTGATGTTAAGGTAATTGGTGAGATGAAAGATGTCCTAGTCCGGCTGGCATCAAATGATAAAGTATGTCAGGTTATCAATATCATGGTGGCTGATATACCAGATGCGTATGGTCTTATCCTGAGCAGAGATTGGTCGGCCAAACTTAATGGATATTTCGCCTCTGATTGGTCACATCTGTGGTTGCCATACAAAGGAATTCCGAACCAGATTAAGATCTTAAGAGAGCCTCACATGAAGTACAATGTTACTCAACTGGAGGAGAAGAATGAACCAATGGATTCTGTCTTGGGAAACTATTTTATTGAGTTAGAACCTAGAAATTACCAAGTAGAAGAAGTCAGCAACACATCTGACACTCAGCCTAAGCTCCTTCGATTCTCGCAGGTTGATGAAATTGATTGTAAAATAGTAGATTGAGCGGTAGGAATAGATTCGCATTCAGTAGTTAGTGATTTTTGGACTTTGCTTTTTGATGGCTCTAAGATGTTAGAAGGGTCAGGGGCCAACTGTGTCCTGATCGATCCCCAGAAGAACAAAATTTTTATTTCCTGTAGATTAGAATTTGAATGTACGAATAATACAACAGAGTATGAAGCACTGGTGCAGGGATTAAGGAAGGCGATTGAATTAAAGGTAAGTAATTTAAAAAAATTTGGAGATTCAGAAATAATTGTAAAGCAAATCAGAAATCAAATACACTGTGTTTCTCCTCACTTGAAAGCCTATCAAAATGAGGTATGGGACCTGCTTAAATGTTTTAATGCATTTAATATTGTTTCAATTCCCAGAATTAAAAACACAGCAGCTGACCTGCTGGCCACATCAGCCGCTAGGCTCGTACCCACTAATAATCGATGTTCTGTTGAATTGCTTTTCAGGCCCTCAGTACATGATATGATCACCAGTCTACGAGTGTTCGATGATGACAAACAGATTATAGGATGTTTGAAAAATGACGAATTATTTAAGGGTGCAATTATTGATGATGAAGAAAATCAGGCCGAGATGAAATATGACAATGTCATTCCTAAAGGTGTCAGAACGTTGGAAAAAATGTTCGATTTAAATGAAAAGTTCAGGAGACCAGCCAATGTAAAGACTCATAGCTCATCTCTGTAGTTTGAGCTGATTAATTTGGGGACTGAGGCGAATCCTAAATTTGTAAACTTGGAAAATGTTGTTCACCGGCAGAAAGGGATAAATTCGTCAATCTGTTTAAGCAATATAAAGATGTCTTTTCTTGGACATACGAATATTTAAAGACATACGACACCAGCATCATCAAGCATGTTGTCCCCATCAAAGCTGGCATCAAGTCATATCAGCAACCTTTGAGAAAAATGCATCCAAAGATGGAACCACTGATTAAGAGTGAAGTGAAGAAACTATTGGATGCCTGAATCATTTTTAAAGTCAGACACTCTGAGTGGGTATCAAATCTGGTACCAGTAAGGAAAAAATTGGGAGAAATCAGATTGTGTGTGGATTTCAGAAATCTAAACCGCGCCTCTGATAAAGACAACTACCCTGTGCCGCCCATGGAGCAATTGCTGCAAATGGTCTCTGGTTCTGAATTGTTTTCATTATTAGATGGTTTATCTGGCTACAATCAAGTACTAGTAGCCGAGGAAGACAGATTGAAGACAACGTTCAGGACCAAATGGGGAACCTTTTCCTATAGAAGGATGCCTTTTGGGCTTATAAATGTTGGAGCGACGTTTCAGAGGGCTATGGACATAGCTTTTTGTGGATTGATTGGATGAAGTGCTGTAGTGTACCTTGATGACATTACAATATTCTCGAAGAAAAGAGAAGAGCACGCATTTCACTTAAAGCAAATTTTTGAACGATGTCGAAAATATGGTATCTCCCTCAATCCTAAGAAGTGCGTGTTCACTGTAACAGAGGGCAAGTTGCTGGGTCATATAGTTTCAAAGACAAGAATTTCTATAGATCCAGAAAGAATTAAGGCCATTGAACAAATCTCCTTGCCCCATAATAAAAAAGGGATGCAATCTTTTATGGGAACTATAAATTTCGTGCAAAGATTTGTCCCCGATTTCACTCAGATTGTTAAGCCGCTTCAGCAGATGGTGAAACAAAATGTACAGTTCAAGTGGACTGAGATCGAGAAAGACGCTTTCAGCAAAATTAAAAATACTGTTGCACAGGAACCCTCCTTGAAAAGCCTAGACTTTGATAAAGACTTTATTCTGTATACATTTGCATCCGATGATTCACTGGCAGTTGTGCTCACCCAAAAGGAAGAAGGGGGGGATGAATTCCCAATCTCCTTTATGAGTACTGGTCTACAAGGGGCTGAATTGAAATACCCAGCTGTTGATAAAAAAGCTTACGCAGTATTCAAATCAGTAAAGCAATTCATGCCTTATATTTTAAAAAATCGGACCAAGGTAATAGTCCCCTACCCAGCTGTAAGGTCCCTTCTCATACAGAAAGAGTTAGGAGAAAGAAGGGGCAAATGGGTTACAGCTCTTCAAGAATATGACCTTGAATTCAAACCAGCCTCCATAGTCAAAGGACAAGGATTGTGCAAACTAATGACTAAAAGTGGGAACAATGAAGAGCAAGCCTGGGAGAATGAGGCCGAATTACATTGAATGGAGGTATGTCCTTTGTTTACAGCTCCTGAGTCTTGGTACAGAGACCTTTTGCATTACCTACAGGCAGGGCTATTGCTAGAACATTGGAATTCCAAGCAAAGAAGAGCGCTGCATCTTAAATCAGCTTCCTATCAACTTGTTGAAGGAGTATTATTCAGAAAGAATTATGACGGAGTTCTTCTCAGATGCTTAGAAAAAGAAGATGTGAAGAAAGTAATGTCAGAATTACATGACGGTCCTGCTGGGGGACATTATTCAGGAGATACTACAGCCCATAAAATTCTCAGGGCAGGTTACTATTGGCCTACACTCTTCAAAGATGCACACACACATGTCAGAAGATGTGATATTTTCCAAAGGTGTGGTGAGAGACAACCTAAAGCAGTAGCACCCCTAAATCCTGTGATGATCATGGAGCCATTTGAGCAATGGGGGCTGGATATTATTGGAGAAATAAAACCAAATTCTTCCCTCCAGCACAAATACATTCTGACCGTGACTGATTATTTCACCCATTGGGTCGAAGCTATTCCGCTGCACAAGATAAATGAAGACGAGGTCATCAGCTTCCTACAAGATCATATCATGACCAGGTTTGGAGTTCCAATTTTGTTAGTTTTTGATAATGCTAAATAATTTTCATCAATCAAATTAACTACTTTTGCTCATGATAAAGGGATAAAATTGCATTATTCTGCTAACTACTATCCACAAGGAAATGGCTTGGCTGAATCCTCTAATAAAAATCTGATTAGAATCCTAAAGAAGAATGTAATAGAAAACCAGAGGAGTTGGCACTCAGCACTACCAAACTCCCTTTGGGCTGATAGAGTCACCCCCAAGTTTGCGATAGGAATGTCACCTTATACCCTGGTGTATGGTAAAGAAGCCATCCTTCCACCCAACATCATGCTGACGTCTTCTATTTTAGCCCAAGAGTCTAGTGGGTTGGAGAATGAGGTTTTACAGATGAGGATATGCAATCTCCTGAAAGCAGAGGAGGCTAGGACTAAGGCCAGAGAACGTTTTCAGCAACAGCAGGAGGTAGTAAAAAGATGGTTTGACAAACATAAAGCTGGAACAAAAGACTTTGAAGTGGGAGACTTAGTTCTCAAATGGGATCATCCTCATGATGAGAAGGGAAAGCATACTAAATTCCAACAGTTGTGGGTAGGCCCTTTTCAGGTTGCAGCAAAGCTTGGCCCTGCTACTTATAAATTGCAAGATCTACAGGGGTGGGAAGAGAACTTACCAGTAAATGGTTTGGTTCTCAAGCCTTATTTTTCTTGATTTTCTTTGAGTCCTTCTGTCTTGTATATAAATAAGATGTCTGTATGTCCTTTGAGTCATGTTTTTTAGTTTGTTTTAGTTTAAGTTTTATTGATTTCAATAAGGGGAACGAACCTGCGGTTGCTTGGGGAACATCCAAAGTTTTTTGGGATTGATAAACATTTTGGTATCAGACTGTGTGTTGCTGTTCATCTGAAAAAACTTCTTCCAGTTTAGCAGTTTTCTTGAATAACCCTGTGTGCATTGAAGTCCTGCTTAACCCCTGTGAAATAAACCGCATTAAAAAAGTCCGGAATACTATGTTGAGGCTCCACCCATGTCACACTTAAAATGTTATAAGGAGTGACAGCAGAAGACCCATGGAAAGGAGCAAGGTGAATAGTATATTAAATATAAATGATCCCATGCCAAGAAACGAATGCCAAAAAGCAAATAAGAGTAAAAAAACTCCTCTGAAAGCATTATACATTAAAGCAAATGTTGAATCATAAGTACTACATTGCCGAAAATTCCTCTCCGTCAGTGAGATGAAACATGAAGTACACTGCTCACACAAAAGGACACTATGGGATAGAGGATCCTGAATTAAAATTCAGTAAGAAAGGCATGCAGGAGGGCTCATATGGACAAGGACAAAATTCCAAAAGCACAAAAAGTGCTAAAATGGCATGGGAACGAGGAACAAATGAATATTTATGTTTTCCATATGCTACAATCCTGTGGTGTCCAAGCTATCCACCACCTGAAAACAAAGGCAATAATGAAACTCATCTTCTGGCCTCAACAGAGTTATCTGGACTTGAAAATCTTGGTTTCCACTCTCCCTTATTGGACTATCATCAATGATTAAAGGTACACACTTATATCATTTGAGAAATCCGAAAAGCTGGAAGAATTCAATAGATGCATTATTGTTAAACAGTCTGTCACTCAAAGAGAAATCGCCCAGAGATCTAGGTTCACCAGGTAATCACCAGTTGTTGCAGCTGCAACTGTTCTCCCCAAATTTCTTGAATTTTGGGCCCCTCCTCATCTTTTAGAGTTGCTTTGATGTCATTTGATTCATGAATGTTTGGTATTGTTTTAACTTTGGTTGATTCTAAAGGTTAATTTGCGGCCTATTTTCAAGGGATGCTTGTGTTAAGATTTTATTGTGGGTCGCAGAATTGAATTTGGATTGCTAGCCTGAAACTCATCAGATCAATTGCCCTTCTAAAAAACCATTATCTCTGAGGTGAAACAGTTTGACCTTCGCTGATTTTGAGTTTTCTGACACTTAAGTTTTCTTGTGATCAGGCGTCATTTTATGTTGGATCGGAAGCTATAATCTTTTTCCCTTCCGCCGTTGTGGATACCAGAGCAGTTTGGCATCCGAAGCGCAAAGTGTTCCGGCTTCTGATTGGGAAGTTTCTGGTTAGAGGGTCGCGCCTCTTAGTATTTTTCCTTCCGCCGTTGCGGCTGGGAAAGTCCTTTGATTTTCGAAGCGTAAAGTCGTCCAACTTTCGACTAAGGGTTTTTCTCCCGCCCGCGTTTCACATCATTTTAGCGTTTGTCTTTCCGCCATTGCGGCTGGGAAATCCATTTGGTGTCCGACGTCAAAGTTACCCGATCTTCGATTGAGTTTTCCCACCCACAATTTTGAATCAGATGCTATAGCCTTTTCCTTTCTGCCATTGCGGCTGAGCCAAGCCTTTGACTTTCGACGTCTGTATCTTTTCGACTTCCACCGTGGTGCACCTGGCCATTTTTTGTGGAGTAGTCGTTTCAGTTTGTATAATCTGCTGATCTATTTTATAACGCAGTCCCAAATGGATAATGCACGTGAATTAATTTCAGGTGTACGTAAGGAGCGGATGCGCGAAGACATAGAATAGAAGTTTGGTAAGAATCGAAACGACACCGACCAGATCGCTGAAAAGGCCCTCAAAGTGGAAGACAAAGTCAATAACGCTAAAGGCATGAACCTGACTGTCGTTCCGTTACTAAATGGTTCATGAGTGCATACAGGTAGCATAAAAGAATATGAAGCGTTGGGGGAACTGAAAAGTCAGGCGTTTGGAGGCAGCCCAAACGATCAGCTGCTGTAGTTTAAATACTGGAAATGTAGAACTTAGAGGGGACTTTTTCCCTGGAAAAACTTGTAAACCCTTTGTTTGTAAGAGGAACTATTTCATTTTACACTCAGAAATTGCAACTTTTGCCTGTTGGAGAAAGATAAATGTGGAATGTATCAATGCAATTAAATGAGCAATGTTGAAGAGGAACTATTTTGTTTTTAGCTGTGTTTCATTAACTCTGAGGGCGTTCTAACTGCCTGAACCTATGTTCTTGTTGAATGTCTTTCAGTATATTTTGTGATGTTTTCCA
The DNA here is from genome assembly GCA_001517045.1 of Pseudotsuga menziesii. Taxonomy (NCBI): domain Eukaryota; kingdom Viridiplantae; phylum Streptophyta; class Pinopsida; order Pinales; family Pinaceae; genus Pseudotsuga; species Pseudotsuga menziesii. The sequence goes on along the minus strand of LPNX010465841.1, from coordinate 222,060 downwards.
CTGTGAGTAATAAATGTTGTTCATAAAACAATTGGCTATCTGGTTGTTTAAATATCTGTAAGTGTTCATGTGTCTTGAAATAAATATCAGCTATCTGTAATTCTTCATAATGCATGTACAAATTGTATTACTCACTAACGAATGATACTCCTGCTCCCTAGGGATATTTTAGGTAGTTAGTTTAATTTTAAGTTGTATGTAATTTGGATGCTTGTGAGCCTTAAGACGAGAGGTAAGAACCTGCACATCACATTGTGACTATTCCTTGCATCTTTGTCACCCTGCATGGTTAGTTAGGCATAGGCATATCATCGTTAACTCAAAAATACAAAACTCGGTGGACCGGGCCATAACCGGTGAAGCCTTTGTTTTGTTACTTGACCTACGGTAGCCGGACCGCAAACCGGACGTATTCCCTATACCAAACAGTCAACGGGCTAGTTGGGAACGTTGATTGGGGAGAATCCCTTACTGTTGCCACCTGCAAATTTAAAGGCCTCAATAAACCCCTTTCAAACCTCTGTCACAGAAAGAACTGATAGTTGAACAGATGGCTCCCTTAAGTCGCTTTGAGCTTTCTGGTCCAAAAATGTTAGAAGTCGACCCTGAAGTTCTTGCCCTATTTAAGAAAATTAATTGGAAACTCTTCTTTTGGGGTTTCAGTGGACAAAACGAGGAAGTTACCAGACGATTTGCATTGCCTTTTGATGGAAATGTTGCTCAGATAGGTGATTTACATTTAGTCATAGATGAAGAATTTATTGCGGAAGCTACGAAGCTGCCTCAAACTGGTGAACGCTGGTTCAAAGGGTCACAAATTGACAAGAAAATGTTTTTTCAGTTCCTTCTTCCATTGTCAAAAGAATATGCACACCTTAAATTCAATTTTCCTGTGAAATATTTGAGGAATCAATGGCGTGCTCCTTTTGAAGTCATTTCCAGGCACATCTCTTGTGATGGTCCGTATTCGAATATCCAATTCTATCATCTGAGAATTTTAATGGCTCTTAAGGGTTTGAAGTTAAATCTACCCTACTTTCTACTTCATATTTTGCATAAAATGGTTATTATGGTTCAGCATACCATTGGTAATCAAGACCGTAGTCTTTTTCATCATGGCCTGATCAAAATGTTAGTTCAGTATCAATTAGTTACAGTAGGAAAAACATGGGATGAATTCTTAAAAGAAAATGACTTCGATTTAACCCAATTTTGGCCTACCTACTTACCTAAGACTCATGCAAAATGAAGGAGACCTTGTGAAGGAGAAGTAAAAGAAGAGATTGACCATATAATTGATAACGAGGGGCTGGATAAGCTCTATTTAATAGTTGAAAATGAGAAATCTTATACTGTGAACCCTCCTGAACAATCCAAGAGAGAAAACGAAGTGGGAGAGGCAAGTAAAATGGTTGTTCAGATGCACTCTGCTAAATCAACAGGTGATCTGTATTCTAAGGTAATGGAGGAGAGAAAGAAGCATGAGATAAAAGGGAAAAATATGGTAGGTGACAATAAAACTCTTGAATCGAGCATGAAAAAATCTGAGATGTTTAATCGAAGGCTTACTAGGAGTATGATTAGTCTTTTGGTTCCAAGAACCATAGAACAAAATAGTGAACCCATTGTTGTTGAAGATAATAGTGATAATGAGGATGAATCTCATCCTCATGAAACCCCAATCAATGACTTCGAATAGGAACAGAGTAATAGTCACAACGATATGATCGTATCTCCTAAAATATTCGTGAAAGACAATTCACCATTACCAGCACAGTATGAACATGAAGCTCGATCTGATTCGCCATTAAATATTGAATATTCTCTAGCAGAGACTTTAAAAGCAGCGAAGTAGTCGATCAAGCTTTTGAAACAACATAAGGCTGATCGGTTAAAAGACATTGAAGAAGCTCGTGACATGTTGAAAACAGAGTTACAACAACAAAAAATGAATTGCTTATGTGGGTAGACCGATGGCAACAAATGAAAGCCAAGAAAGATAAATACAAAGCAGAAAAGAAATTGTTAGCTGCAACTAATGAGAAATTACTGAAAGATCAAAGAGTCCATGAAGAAAAAATCGTGAAACTCAGGGCCAAGCTGTTAGAAGCCAGGAAAGCAATAAAGTTGCAGATAGCAACGACTTAGTCTATTTTTAGTTATTTTAATTTCAATTTTGACAGGTAATAAAATGTTTTAATTAGCACACCTACAAAATTATGTTTGTAGGTGTGCTTATAATTTGTATTATTTTATTTCATTTTCTGTTATCACGATTTTAATAAGAAATTAATTTTTGTTACAGGTGTACATATTGTTGACATGCTGTAAAGAATGAAGACTATTTTTGCTCGTCGTTGGCATTCGCTGGTTCTTCTGGAAGAATTGGATACTAAAGATAGCCACATCATAGATCAATTGATTTGAGCAAAAGATAATATAGGCCAGTCATTTAATTGACATTTGTGTTTCATAGGATAAACGTATCTCCCAGGTGCCTTCTTTGAAGAAATCCGATGCAATAGAATAGGGATAGAATTTTTGTATTTATTATGTAGTGGTTGTTAAAAACTGAAAGGATATTTTTAGAATGTTGGTTACATAGAAATTGGAAAGAGTTACTAGTCTTATTATACAAGCTAGTAAACTCGGTGTAGAGGGGGTCAATGGAGTATTGAAAGAAAAGACCTATTAGAAATATAATCACAGTGTCTGGTTTAAATTTCTTTACTGAAGTTTTATCTTTGTGGAGTGTGACTAGAGTTATCAAACTGGTATCATTGCTTGTTACTCTTTTGAAAACTTGATATAAATATATTTCTATATATTTTTTTATTACCTTATATTTTTATGCAATTATATTGGGATATGATTGGATTTATTATCAGAAAATATACTCTATTTGCACAATATTGATATTTGATTGAGAATATTATTGAATTTGGTTAATCGATATTTGTATTGATAATTGAAATTTGGTAATATAAACATTTCATATTTATTTTTGATTTCATTTGTATTTTCTACAATGTTTTCATGAATAAATAGATCATCTTGTTATTCAAATATTTAGTATTGGATATTAGTTATTAATTAATAGAAAATCACAGAATAAATTAAAAGTAGTTACCTATTTTAATTTTCTGTGGTTGTGCATATTCGACAAAGTGATTTTATGATAATGATTTAATTATTTTCATTTGAATTGTTATTGCCCCTCTCTTTGTTTATTTGAATCATTAATTGATAATTAATTTAGTTTTGCAAGTTGCTCTCAGCTGAGATAGGATAGCTAGTTAATTTGAAGTCTTAGCTTGGTTTATTTTAATATTTTAGTTTATTTTAACAGTTGTTAAATAGAATTAGATTAGTTTGATAAAATTTTAAATATTCTTTTAGTTAAAATATTTAAAACAAAACCCTAAAACTGGAGACTTTCCTTAAGAAAGCATTTTAGGATAACTTAGATTTAGGAAACTAACTCTAGGATTTATTTTAAGCAGTAATAGAATTAGGATAAAATTTTACTGAATTTTAAAGTTCTCCTTAAGAGGATAAATCCAATTGGTAGCTGGACCATAACCAACGATATTTTTCCATTTCAAACACACCGGAATCCGCTTTAAGCAACTTGTGTGGGATTAATCTCCTTAAGTTGGCCAAGTCAGAAATTCCGGTCAACAACACCTACCCACATGTGATCAAATTTACCATGTTGATCTTCTCTAGGAGCATCCCACTTTAAAACCAAATCATTTATTTAGAATCGTTCTTCCTTAACCTTCCTATCAATAGTGTTCTTCATTTTCTCTTGATGTATCTACACTTTATCATAAGCTTTGTCTCTAAGCTCATTCAGTTCTATAATTTGATTTATTCTCCTTTGCATGTGATTTGGTTCATCCCGTTGTTCCTGCAAAAGTTTCAAGACTGGTACTCCTAAATATGCTGGAAAAACTACCTTAACTCCATATACTAATTGGAATGGTGACATCCCAATTGCTCTCTTTGTGCTGATTTTGTCAGCCCACAAAGCATATTTCATCTTTGTATGCCAATCCCTTTGTTTTCTTCCAACAAATTTTTAATAATTCTCACCAGGCTTTTGTTTGAAGATTATGCCAGTCCATTTCCCTGTAGATAGTAAGCAGTAGAATGATTAAGACTAATATGATACTTCTGACAAAATCTTACCATATTTTTGGAATTAAAAGTAGATGCATTTTCTTTTACAATCCTTCTAGGACAATTAAACCTAGACAAAATATTTTTTTCCAAAAAATCCATAGTTACTGCAAGTGTGTCCTTCTTGTAGGTATTGCTTTGATCCACTTGGTGAACTAGTCAATTGCTATTAAAATACATCTATGATGTCCTGAAGAATTTGGATTTATTTCCCCAATAAAATATATTCCCCAGTGCTAAAAAGGTTCTTCTACTCATATTTGATTGAGAGGGAGTGGAACCAATTTCCTCTTACCATCAAAGATCTGGTATTGGTGACATGTAGTAGTCTCCTTGTAAGCATCTGAAAACATTGAAGGTCAGTAAAACGAAGCTCAAAATCTTGTTTGTTGTCACCTTCCATGATTGATTTCCACCACAATCTCCCTTATAAAATTCCTTCATAGAAATTTGAGCTTCATTCTCCAAAAGGAAATTGAGAAAAACACCACCAGGATCCTTCCAATAGAGGTATTTATTCAGAATACAAAACTTTGAAGCATTCAACCTCACTGATCTTTCTCTTGTTTTGCTTAACCCTGCAGGATCTTGCAAATTTTGGAGAACATAAACAATATCAGAATACCATGGAGACATAGAAAATTAAGACAATACCTGTACCCCTGTGTCAAGGTGATTTGAGTGGTTAGATAAAAACATTCAGTTGTAAGGATTTACAATTTGAATTTTTCATCATCTTTGCAAGTCCTTTTCCTTTAATCATATTAGTGGGATTAATTTCAATGTCATACTCTAGTAACACAAAAATACATTTTGCTCTTTTTCCCTCTGGATCTGGCTATGTGAGAATTCTCTTTACCACATTACTAGGAACATAAGTAATGATATGTGAATAAAGAACATAAAATCTAAAATATTTCAAAGACTTTAATAGAGCATACGCCTGCTTTTCCATAATATCATATGTTATAGTTGATTTTACCACACATGGTTGATCACACTTTTATCGCCTTCCCTGTCCCTCTGCAGACTCTTTGTAACCCATGGACTATTTTTGAACCTTTGATGTTTCCAAGATCATCCCTAAAAACACTCATTATTTGTTATACATGACTTTTAAACCCTTTCTCACGTATATACGTGGATATTACCCATAAACCCGTGTACATCGGGATGTGTGCAAAAGGCCAAATGTTTTTGGAGTTTTCCTTGATGTGGATCCGAATCACTTGTCTCTTGGCCTTTCATATGCCTCGAGATTGCTTGGATTTGACCTTACATTACCCCATTGAAGCACTATATAAGGAACCCTTTGGATACATTGAAGGGGAGAGGAATAAAAGAGCAAAAAAACAATAGTCCATTGTTGTCGTACCTTTCTTATACTTGAGTCTGCATCCCTTTGTCCCTTGGAGCACTTAGTGGTTTTCCCAAGCTTGCCTTTGCTTTTGAGCTTGCTATCAAGAGATGGAGGATTGAGGTGGTGGAGTCCTAGGTGGAGGACTTAGTTTCTCTGGTTCGCAGAAGTGCCGATAGAGGTTGTCATTCATGTAATCTCTGATTTATATTAATAGAAATATTTTTTCTTGTCCAATGATGTGCATTTAAATGAATATTGAATCCATGGATGCTTTTAATTGCTTATACATTATTGATTATATATACTAGAGTAGGTCTAACACCATTATATAGCATGCTTTTCTTGTTTGATGTTGTTGAGAGAGAAAATTGTTAACACAAGCGGGATTGGAAAAAGCTCAACGGGGATCTACATCAACCGTCTGGAATAAGGTATGTTTCGAGATCCTTTAGTGTTAGATTTTTTATTTCTCTTGCATATTGGGAAGGGATTGATTTTTACGGTTTCTATGTTTGCTGTGGTACACCCCAAGCCATAGGAAGTTTTCTCCGTAACAGAATTGGCGACCATACTGGGGAGGTTCCTAGTCATTTTCTTTGGAGACTTTTTCGGCATTCAATGCGCTTGAATTTCTCTGATTTCTCTGTTTCTAAGTTGGGTGTGGGGGCATGTTTGCCTAGTAGTGTCTTACAAGAGTAAATTTTGTCTCATCTTTTATGTTTTCCTTCTTTTTATCTCTTTTTCTTCCTGTATGCGGGTTTTGCTTTCACAATCGCGTGTACATGTGGGTTTTCCCTGAATAGTCGTGTATATACGTGGATTTACTGAGAACAGTTGCATATACCATGATTTTTGGCCTTTTGGGGAAGATTAAGTGATGCTAGGTGAGTTTGGATGATTGTTGAGTCTTCTTGGATGCCTCTGGAGTCTGTATACATCCCTATTTGTGACCAGAGACACCTTGTTAGTTTAAATTTTTGAAAATGTTATTGTCATTTCATTTTCTATTTTTTGTTTTGGGATTAGTGCATTAGGTATCTTTTACCTTGGTGCTTTGCTTGATGGCTGTCTGTTAGTGCTTGCATAGTCTGAGGGTTGTAGAGTTATATTTTTGTTTTTTTATCTCATTTAATTCAAAAATACAAAAACATTTGCTTTGTGCATCATTATGCATTGTTTGCATTTTGCATTATCATGGTACTTGCATTAGGTTTGCTTGGAGAATGTTAGTCAGATTTTCATATAGGAATGATTGCATATTCATTTGAAGGAAAATTTTTCACTTCACATAGTAGCATACCCTATTCTTCATTTGACACAGTGCATTTGCATTGATTGTTAAGTGTGCATTTTACTTCTTATTGCATCATAACATCATTATTTGCACAGCTATTTTCCATTTGAGTAATAAGCCAATTAAAATCAACGCATAATAAAATGAATTACACTCTTTTCTTTTATAAGGTGCACAAACAAGACTAGGTTTTAGTGTCTTGGAATAGTTCATTGTGAGTAAATTCTCCAAGACCACTAAATGAAACATTTATGTGTCTGTCTAGATGAGAGTGTGAAATTCCTTTATATAATTAGTGTTCTCAGGATCCTCTTCTTACAAGGGAGTTAAGCACGAGGCAGTGTGAGGGGTTATGATTGGGATGACCCTTGGTTGTAACTGAGTAGCACCGGAGATATTTCCAGTATTGTATTCATATTTAGGGGATCTTTCAAGAGTTTCGGGCTTTGCTACCCTGCCCATATGGTCAATCCCTCCTATGACTGTCTGCCTGAGCATTGATTATATTGAGGTGACCTTAGTTGTCTTACCTAGGTTATCGAGGGGGTACTTCGCAGAGGTTATTCTGCAGGTGTCCTGGCCAGGTAGGGGTCGGACAGCATAGTCGCTATATACGTTTAAGCTGAGGGCCACTATAATTGATTATGAACCTCCGCTTGTTGTGTATGGAAGTCTCAAGCCTCTCCTAGGTGAGACATACCTGCTTCATTCATGAGCTCATATATCCTACCCTTGTTTGTTTGCGAATTGGATTTACATTTTATAGGTGTATGCTATGTGCATGCTAGTTTGCCTAAGGTTTGCGTAATTAGATTGAGTCTTTTATTTTTTGAGTCATTGTGGATTCGGCTGCAGCATCCCGTTGTTCTCACCGTTTAGCAAGACTTTCTCCTTCCACGTCTCCTCCTCCTTTGGGAGAGGATACTAGACAGTCTGGGTGGACTACTTCTCACTTTGATTCACACACCATGGGAGATCATGAGGATGAGATTCCAGAGATGTCCTCTCCACCTCATGAGGTTGGGGAGGAAGATCCTACTCACACATATGATCCATCACACAAACAACCATCACAATCTGGTTATGATCCCTCATTCACAGGTCGCTGGTATTTGTTTCCAGATGACAAGACTCATTATGAACCCATAAGCACTAGTCATGTTCGTTATGGCATGCCTGATATCACAGCACTCGATCCGGCACATCATGTTGAGTCAGAAATTGATCCTAGCACTATGGCTGGGGACAATCCTATTCCTTTCCATGTGGAGAGATTTGGGAGCACTAGTCACATTACACCTTCCATCCTTACAGTGGAAGCATCCTCACATGTCCATACTAGACCTAGTGTTAGTAATCCTATGCGGATACCAGAACCGAGATGCGTGAACATTGGGAACACAACTTACATTCCCTCACATGTCCCTTCATCCTCGAACCCTACTCGTTCAAATGTGTTTTTAATGACCCTTCCTCCCCCTAATTCACGTGGTCCTTCGAGCCAAAATATTGCTACTAGTTAGGTTCGTAGTGCGACTGCTCGCATGGTAGTATCTCAGATTCAAGCACCTCCTATTGTGCCGGGAGGTCATATCCATGTTTCTAGCTCATCTCATGTTCCATCTCATGGAGCTCCCCATATCCCTAACTACGGACCTTCTCATGGGACATCCCATGGAACACCTTATGGAGCTTCTCATGGATAGTCTTATGGACCGTAGTATGGACATAGATATCAACCCTATGGGTACGGGTATCAACAACCCACTTACTCTTCCAATTATGGCTTTGTAGCATCACATAATCAAGGTACCCCACATCACAATGCTTCCATGCAGCCCTATACGAGTCAAATGGGAGGAGGTTATTATGGCCAAGGCCATGGTATTTATAGCAATCAACCTTACATCAACTAGAACTATCAGGGAGTGTGGCATAGACCAGCTCAACCTAGGCTCCCTTTTCTCACGACATTAAACTTACTTGAATTTTCGAGACTGATGAACGATCTGGTATCTCATGACCCAGCCTAACCGGTGTTCCCTAACAAGCTTCCTTCGGACATTCCCAAGTTCAAGGGTAAGGTTGGAGAGGATCCTAGTGAGCATGTCACCACTTTTCACTTTTGGTGCTCTTCCAATTCCTTACATGACGATTCAATCTGTTTGAGGCTATTTAAACACACCCTCACAGGGCCTACGATAAAATGGTATATAGAGTTACCAAGGGGGGTATACGCTTTATTTAATGACCTTGCCATGAATTTTCTCAACCATTTTCAGCTACCCGTATGTTATGACTTCAGTACTGAAGTCTTGTCGACCTTCCGGCAAGATAAAGCCACACACATTTCGAATCACATTCAAGAGTGGCGTAGATGAAAGTGGTTGATTAAAGCCTTTATACCACCGGAATTTCTCCTTGAATGGTTCCTCAAATCGTTGTTACCTTACATCGCAAAGGATGTTTCTACATCCGGAGTTCAAAACGAGGAACAAGCAATATTTAGGGCACAAGAGATGGATTTGGTCTACGCTCAATATGGACTTTTATATGAGATTATACCTAACTGTTACGGAGAGAAATTCCTATGGCTTGGGGTACCACAACAGACAGCTTTGACTCCAGAAATCAATCTTTCCCAATATGCAATAGAAATAAAATGTCTAACACTAAAGGATTAGACCTCGTACCTTATTCCGGACAGTTGAAGTAGATCCCCGTTGAGATTTCCAATCTTCAGCTTGAATTGATATAATACTTCCTCAACAACAAGTAAATAATACAAGCATACTATATATCATGGTGTTAGATCTATTCTAGCATATATAATCAATAATGTAAAAGAATTTGGCATATTCCAATGGATACAACATTCAATCAAATACACATCATTGGACAGGAAAAGATAGTTCTTATTAATATAAATCAGAGATTACAAGATAGATACAACCTCTGATGGCACGTATACGAACCGGAGAAACTGAATCCCCCACTTGGGCCTCCACCACCTCAATCCTCCATCTCTCGATAGCAAGCTCACTAGCAAAGGAAATCTTGGGAAGAACACAAAAGTGCTCCAAAGGGACAAAGGGATGCAGACTCAATTATAGTTCTGGCAACAATGGACTATAGTTTCTTTGCTTCAATCTCTCTATATGCCTTCAATGTACCAAGGGGTTCCTTATATAGCTTCACAAGGGATAATGAAGGGTCGAATCCAAGCGATCTCAAGGCATATGGAAGGCCAGGAGTCAAATGAGTCGGATCCATGTCAAGGAAAACTCCAAAAGGATTTGGATTATGCACACATCCCGATGTACGCGGTTATAGGGGTCAAACCCGCGTATGTACGCGGTTATCGGGTAAAAGGACACGTATATCATTTTTCATATAGTTTTAGGGATGATCAAGGAAACATCAAAGGATAAAAGATGGTCCATGGGGTCTAAAGAGTCTGCAGCGGGACAGGGGGAGGCCATACCAAGTGTGATTCACCTAAAGTGGTGAAATCTGCTATAACAGATGCCCCCTAATGTGTGAGGTCAGAGGGGTCATACGATGGCCGAAATACATTATAAGTCCATCCCAGAAGTGGAGTGATGAAGGATCCCAAATGGAAGACCAGCCACCCAATCAGCATAGTACAATAATACAACTCTGCATATAACTGCAAATACATATAGCAGTCCTGGATACATAAGAGTACAATGGCCATGAATAGGCATAATACATGATATCACATATGTGGTCATTGCCACGTACAATATACATAGATCAAAATCTGCATGATGAAGATATACAAAGGATCATGATCTCCAAAATGGCTGAAGATATACAATAGATCAAGATCTCCATAATGGCTGGAAATATCTGACATATACTGGTATCAAGTCACGAGAGCTGAAATCTCATGAACACTAGCACGATCAAGGAGGTAGCATATAAGAGATGCCACCAATCTGGAAGATCTTCTACACAAACCGCTACGAGTACATGTCCTACTATGCTAATAGAGGTGTCGAGGTCAAACATAGTAGTCCATCGTCTAATTATCGGTCATTGATGTATACCGTTAACAGACGCGAGATTACCCACCGATAATGAAAATGGGAATCAAGGTACTAGAGTGAAAACTAACAAGTGTGAATAGATGTGTTGAGGTCGAACACTTGAGAGAATCCATCGATCAGGGGACATTGATGTATTCCCAAGAAATTGTCGATGGCGAGAGAACCTGCCACTGATGACTGCAAGTCTCAAGGAACTCAAAAGGACTCTAGACTCCAATCCCAGAATAAATGATCTGAAGTCGATGGGATGAAATCCGCTGGAAGGAGGGCATTAAGGCATCCCCCATCATCCAACACGAGGTACTCAGCAAAGCTGTCTAATGTGGAAGGACTCGATCATAAGGTGCACGAACCAGTAACGGTACCGGGAATGGCCAACATGCAAAGTCAAGATAATTGAGGAATGGTCAACACAGGTTTCAAATTCCTTTGAACAAGAGCATAAGGGCATATGGTGACTGAATGAAGGTAGCATAGACTCGATATACAAACTAGGGCATCTCTGTGACATAGGAGGCATTAACAGAGGCTCCATAGGGACTGGAAGCTTAACCAGTCGGTGGAGATAAACTCAGATAAATGAGTACAACTCCTAAAGTCATACTATAACCCAACCAATGGATGTGATATACAGTGCTCTGTTCGAAGGCGACACGACTCGACAGCTGCCAAAGATAACATCTTTCCTTGTCCGGCTTTTTAGTTTTTTTTTTTTTTTGGACTTTTTCAGTTATTTGAAAAGCTTGAAAAAAGAATAAACTAGATTTATAGTTACAAACTAGGAGGAGACGAGTGTCATCAGGGAAAACAAACTAGTTCCAAGCAGTGGAACATACCTATGCTCAAAGCAAGGATACATGTGTAGGATATCGACACTCGGGGGAAAATCCCCTCCCAGTAAAAAGGTAAATCAAGCTGCGAAGGATATAAAAAATGGCTCTGCATGGCTAGACATGAGACAAGCTCGGACTATATGGCTGAAACACAATGCTAGGGGAGCCGGCATAAAGCTCAATAAGGCAGGAAAAGCTCATGATAATGCATTCACAACTTGACATAAGGGGAGTCCGGAGGGAAACAGGCCAGCATAAGATCAAGAGGAGTATGAGGCTCTTGTGAAATGTCATGGCGGTACTATACAACGGATTCCCCCACCCTAAAGGAGGAAACGTCAGCATGGGCACCAAATGCAAATAAGGTGCTAACTAGGGTACCCATGTAAGGTGAATCTCTACCACTCATATCATGCCACTTCTATAGCAGCAAGAAGGTTCCGTGACACAATAGAGTGGGTTCGTACCTAAGGTCATGGTGACATGGTCATAAGGTCATGCAAAAATGCAAACGGTGGTGAACCTAACCTATATGCCAGTGTAGACATTATACCTAAGATCAGTACGAATGGGTCAATCCAATGGCTGAAACAACACTGAAAATGGTCTTCTACATCACAAATTATGTCAGAAACGGTCCAAAATGGTTAGAAACTGTCAAAACTATAGGAAAGGGGGTAAAAATTTTCAAATATTTGAAAATTTTTCTATAAATAGTAAAAAAATATAAATCATTTGAAACTTTTACCCATTGGAGCTCTGATTTTCAACTGCAAATTCCAGGAAATCCAGTCAGCGGAATTCACAACCGTTTCTTCCAGGTATTTACTCATGCTCTCCTCATGCATTTTGATATAATTTTTGTTGATTTTCATGGTGAAATGAGTTTGTTTAGTCCAATTCTACATGAGCGATGCAGGCCACGTGGGTATCAAATCTTTTTTCATGTATAGGGATGGCTATACGTGGAAAAGAGGCTAGAAACGGCGTACATACGTGGATGTTTGCAAAACAGTCACGTATGACGTCGCACAAATGAATTTACAAGAATCTAATGGACAATTGGGTAATTTCTCATGCAGGATGGTGCTATAATGGAGAGAGCGCGATCATGGTGAGGTAGAGGAAGCTGTAAGGTCTGATGTAAGGGCTCAACAAGCTCTTCGAGCATGTGGACTCTACAAGTTCTGGTGTCTTGGTGGTTTGAGGGCCAAGCCAATATTGCTAGAGATGCTAGTAGACTATTGGGACCCAGACTCAGAGTCCTTCCAGGTAGATGGGATGTCTCTCACCATACAGGTGGAAGACATATACTTCATCACAGGTCTATCTAGACGAGGGGACCTGGTGAACCTTCGTTCTCGAGGTGGGCCAGGCGGTGGGATTACTATCGATGAGTATGTAGCTGTGTACTGCTACCCAGAGACTGAGAAGGTGTGGAGCCAAGTCCCTACCAACGCTATACAGGTGTTGGGCCTAAAGGCCATACTACTGATGCTGGGCAGGATAGCAGGGTTAGCCTCACTCCATCAGGCCTTGCGGCCACTGATGTTCTACGTGGTGGAGTGTATGAGACCGACCAGATATGACTGGAGTACTACACTACTGAGCAACATAAAACACCAGCTCAGTGAGTGTAAGGTAGACAGGATACGGAACTTCAGGTTCACTAGCATATTGAGCACATTTTTCTTCGAGCGTGTTCCAGGATTGAGCCATAGAGTGGACGTTCCTCTCCACAGGGTTTGAGATCCGGCCCAACGGTGTTGGGCAGATGCTATGCGCAGACTGGGGGGTGGTAGGGTGGCCAACCCCTATCCAGCTGACTTATTTCCATGGTGGCGATGACAGATTGTTGCCATAGATGACTACCCCTATGGAGGGATATATTTCCGGGGGGATCCGTACATGCCATTGCCACCAGGATCGGCATATGGAGAGATAGGTACCGAATCTGGACTCTCACTCTTTTTAAATTTTTTTGTATTTTCTTGATTATGTGAAATCAAAAAGACATGTTTTTGCGTGACAACACATAGTGAAATATACCATTCATGTGCAGATGTTGGACCACGGTGACCAGAGGGCTTCCCTCGTCATATACGGAGGGGAAGAGGGGATGACATCACAGATGCGGATGCGGAGCGGACGCTCTAGAGCATTCATACCAACTTCATGCGACTGACTCATAGAGTTCCCATGGCGCAAGTCGAGGACTTGCCTGAGGCCATGCAGCGAGAGGTGGTGGGAGTACCACGTGCATGGGTGCGTTTATTCTGGCGGCTAGCTAGAGCCATAGTGACGTATCATTATCACAACCCTCCTCCTCCATAGGACTAGCTACCTAGGAGTGTATATGTTTTGTACGACTGTGTATTATATGATGGAAGCTTTGAAAGCTCCACTTTTGTATATGACACTATGTATTACCACATTTTTGATATATATAAAAAGTTTTATGGTGATTGGTTTATTTATTTACATGTGTAAAAATGTTTGTGATTAATTTATTATGAATGAAACAAATGCCAATATAACACGTAGTTAGCATATGAGTCAGCAACTTGATTATCATTTCTTGGAATGTGTATATATGTTATACTGTCAAATTGTCGTTCTAACAATCTCACACGTAAGAATCTTCTCAATAACGTCGGATCTCTAACATGGTACAAACCATTGAGCTATGGCACTACTAACTCTGAATCAAGACGTACCTCAAGAGACAGAACGCCATGTGAAATGGCATCCCGTAGAAGCTCAATAATGGTGCTATATTCAGCAACATTGTTGGAACATGGCTGTAGACATACACCTCCTGAAGACAGTACCTGACCCATAGGAGTATAAATCACCCAAGCAGCAGAGGCTGAGTGCTGAGTGTGACAGCTTGCACCATCCGTGAATCCTATGTAAGTGGAAGATTCCATTGACATCTGCCACAAGAAACAGAAACTAATCACAAACCCAATCATGATAAGAAAAAGACCTAACTATGCAAAGCTGTACAATAATATACAACAAGAAGCCTTGGCTAAAGATCATGCATAGTATTTTTTGAGATAGATCCCATTTCTAGGCTCCGCCAAAGCTATGCCTTCGTAATCGACTAACTGATAGGCACCCTTCTCTAAGACATGCTTAACCACGTAAGGACCACGCCACATAGGATTGAATTTCCCTGCCCCCAAGGGTTCTTTCGATTGATCCCACAAAAGGACCAAGTCTCCTTCAATAAACACACTTCGACAGACAAACTTATCGTATTGGACCTTAACGTGACATTTATTAACCTCTAGAGCCACCAAAGCATCTCGACGCTGCTCATCAAGTTGCTCAAGGCGGACCGAACGCTCCTCCAAAGGGGAAGTGTCTGGTAAGATTTCCACAGCTAGCTTCAACGAAGGAATCTCGCATTCAACCAGAAATATCGACTCCACTCCATGTACGAGCTGATATGGAGAAAAACTAGTGGCAGTCTTAACCGCATTTCGATATGCCCACAAAGCAGGGTATAACATAATATGCCAATTCATCTTGATTTGTGCGATGGTTGGTTGGAGAATGGACTTAAGTGATTTATTCACTGCTTCAACCTATCCATTCGCTTGGGGGTAATAAGAAGATGAATGCTCTTGCTTATACCCTAACTTCGATGCCAACTCTTCCATCATACGGTTCTAAAAGTACGAGCCATGGTCAGTGACAAGCTCTTTCGGAATCACGAACCGAGTAATGATTTGGTTGAATACGAAATGAGCGGCTGTCTCACCGTCATATTTTACTGTAGGCATTGCCTTAGCCCATTTCGTGAAATAATCTATAGCCACTATAATATGATGGTGCCCCCCAGCCGAAGCTGGGTTTCAATCCATAAAATCAAGCCCCCACTTAGTGAAGGGACCGACGGTGATAATAGGATGTAACGGGGCAGGTTTCGAGTGCATATTTCATGCGAACACCTGGCAAGGGTGGCACCTCTTGACTGCATCAACACAATCTTTAAAGATCGACGGCCAGAAATAGCCCGCTCTCAAAATATTTTGAGTTGTAGAAAGCCCAGATAAATGACCACCACACGCCCCTCCATGGAAATCATTCAGTACAAACTCAGCCTCCTCATGAGTTAAACAACGTTGTAAAATGGAATCTACCCCACGTCGGTACAAAGTATTGTCCATTATAAGGTAGTTCTTAGAGACGTGACGTAATCGTCATCGTTCATCTCGCGAGAGGTGAGTAGGGGTCCTCTGTGTTTGAAGATATACTATGATATCTCCATACCATGGGTCAGACATTGAGATTAAGAAGATATGTTCATCGACAAATGTATCCTCACAAACCAACTCCTCGGCCTCACTCGGGAAATCCGATATAAGTTCTGCAAAAATTAATGACTTCTTCGACTTTGCCAAAACAAATTCGAGATCAAATTCTTGCAGAATGACAATCCATTTATTATACTTTCCCCCAATCATCCTTCATGTGAGGGTGAATTGAAATGGATTGACATGGGCCACAACCAAGGTCTGGCGAAGGATAATATAATATCTCAAACGCTAAACCGCATGTACGGTCGCTAAAGCAAGCTTCTCTACATGAGAATAACGAATCTCTGCGTCAATAAGTTTTCAGCTCAGATAATATATGACATGCTCCTGGAGCTCCTCCTCCTCTTGAACCAACACCATACCAATCATCTCTAAAGACGCGACCACATATAATAGGAAATCACGGCTATAATCTACAGGACTAATCACTGGGGCTGATGCTAGGGCTCGCTTAACTGCATCGAAGGACTCCTGGGTTCGCTCATCCCATTCAAAGGGAGTATACTTCTTCAAGAGACGCATGAATCCTCTAGTCAAATTGGAAAAATTGACCACAAATCTTTGTAAGAAGTTTGCCATACCTTGCAAACACTGAAGATGACGAATGTTCTTCGGGGGAGACAACTGAAGTATTGCCTCAACCTTTAAGGGATCAAGTCTTATGCCCTCCTTTGACACGATGAATCCTAATAAACGACCTAACTTCACACAAAAGATGCACTTATGAGGGTTTAATCGAACCGAATAGTGTCGACATCTTTCAAATACCAATCTCAAGTGATAGGGATGACGCATCCTCATACGAGAATGAGCAGCGAGGTCATCTAAAAATACTTCAATAATAGACTTGAGATCGTGGAAAATCAAGTTCATCGCCTGCTGAAATGTAGCTCGTGCGTTTTTAAGGCCGAAAGGAATTTTCTGATATGCAAATGTTCCCCAAGGACAAATAAATGCAGTCTTGTGTTGGTCCTCAGGTTTAATCTGAATCTGATTATACCCAGAAAATCCGTCCATGAAGGAGAATGTTGTAATGGATAATTCACCTAATAACCTAGGTCTGGGGGTTACCAACATACTCTAACACTTGCAGACAATTTGACTTATAAAAGTACAAAACAGGAAATAGGAAAGCAGCAGGACTTACTTGTATTAAACGAAGGTTGATCCAAGCTATCTTCTTCCTCCTTTGTTCTTCTTCCCAAGTCTCCAGGATAGTTCCTCCTTCACCTGTTAACAAAGATTCTTCCAAATACAGTATGATTCATATATAAAGATGCAGGTTAGGAAAGTCATATATTATAATGAAACGTAAACATTTACCAATCCACAACACATGAAACACAATATGGAAGAAGTTCTCTGCTTTATTAACAATAATAGAGGGAGTTTAGGTTACAACCCAATGTCTGAACAAGGGACTCCTCTGTCACCAAAGGACTCTGAGTTTCTTTGCTCCAAAGATTCTGTAGACAATCCACCAGCATAACTTTGCTCTCCAAGTATATCCCCCAACACCCTCCCCAAGGCCTCTATTTATCTGAAGGAAATGAGGCAGTTCTCGAAGGTTAGGGAGGTTATAGTAGTTAATGGGATTAAGGTAAATGTGTAAACAAATCTCCCATTAACACGTGTTTTTAAATATTAATTTTGAGGAATGAATACGTGGGTTTGTAGTAAGACAACCCGCGTATGATATGCGACTCTGTACAAAGACAACCCGTGCATACAAGTATGCGCGACCTGCTAAAAATGAGACTCACGCATGATGCGCGACATGTCAATAGAGATAGTCGCGTATGCAACTCAAAATCACAAAATGGCAAAGTAATCAGCTGGGCATATAGGCAATGTATTTCCTGATGAGCCAAGGTATAGTGGAAATGGGCAAACCTCTATCCATAAGTGTCCTTTTGTGTGCCGACATGAGGGATATCGGCACTCGGACGGAGAGGTGCCATTCAACTGTATAACAGATGCCCCCTAATGTGTGAGGTCAGAGGGGAACGATGGCCGAAATACATTATAATATATAACTCTGGAGAAACTCAGAAATCCAGTGGAGCAGAAGGAGTACCTGAAACCAATACATAATAATGTCATATACAAAGCTATATCTGAGGATGCTATGTTCAATTTACTGGAACACTAGCTCCTTTACAATATGAGAGTACATCATATAATACAGGTAAAACCACGTATGTACAAAGGTGGATCAAAGCCACAATACAATAATGATGAGTCTTCAAAAATCTAGAGGCTGGAGATAGAAACTGGACATAGTCTTGGGCAACTTAGTTCATAAGTGAGGAACTAAGGTCTTCATACAAGATCCCAAAGAACCAAGTACAATCCAAGCCATGTGAATAAGGGTAAGCTGAAGTCGAACATGGAAAGGATTCAACAGTTTGTCAACCAATAGATGATAATTGACAACTGAAGCAAAGGAGTTCACCAATGATGAAAGTGAATCAAGAGGTACTACCGTCAAACTCTAGGTCGTCGTCATCAGGAAGTGCTGAAACTGAACCATGCTGTGATAGGGAAGGCAATAGATCCTCCATCGGATCACAAGAGTGACTAAGAACTGGGAAAAAGAAGGTAGACACAAGTTAAAGGATAACAGATATAACAGTGATTGGATCAGGCTATAAATCAGATAGTGGGAAGAATCCTTGAACAGTGAGCACGACACAAATATGACCCAAGACAGCGTATAACAGATAGATAGGACAACTAGACTTATCTGTCATGTAGGAGACATGATCAGATTCCCCAGGTATAATGGACAAGAGGAGGAGTCAGAAAACTCGAAGTGATAGCTGAACACAGATGTACACTGAAACATGGATATCGGAAAGCAAAGAGTGCTATGTTCAAGGATGACATGCTGCCATTACTGAAAACAAGAGAAAACTTCTTCCTTTCCTTCCCTGTTAAGTTTTAACGAGTCCAGGAAAGCCAACTCGGTTCCCTCATCATTTTTTAACAAGCTTGAAGAGATGGAAAAATAATGCTTGATACACTGATCCGTGGATTTAACGAGCCCGAACTAGTACATGCTCGCTTGGTGCTTTCATATTTAGAGAGTCTGAAAACGCCAAAGAAGACTCCAGGGGGGTCCTTTTTCATCCAATTTAGTCTCTTAAGGCCGAAAAAGTGGAAA
>LPNX010465841.1:175989-202484 GCA_001517045.1 Pseudotsuga menziesii | reverse complement strand
TCCGGAAAAGTGATAAACCTATACCTGAGAATACTCTTCTCAATTCCGAAGAAAAGAGAGTGATCCTTTCTCGTACTATTCCGCATGGGCCGAGAAAGATATAACCTACCACCATGCGAATTCCCGTTCACATATTCTTAACGAGCTTGAACGGACGAGATAACTCGGCAGTCAAGTCTATTTTTAAGGAGTCAGACCTGGGCCTAAAGAAACTCCATAAGGTGGGGAGTCCTATAACGGGATAGCTTGTAAAGAGAGATTCATGCAAAGCTCTAGTTGGCGTGAAAAATAGCTATGAGGAAACCCCTGGGCCTGAAACAGTGACGGAAATGAGTATCAAAGGCTGGCAATGGCATATAAGGATGATACTCATGAAATAGGGATCCTAGCCACAGAAGAACAATGGTAGAGATAAGGGACTAATGGCTTAGAATACCATAGTCCGTGGCAAAATGTTGTATACTAAGGTTAATGTGGATGATAAGTAGCCAACATATGTTGGAAAGAGCAAAAACCACCCTATAGAAGCATCAACACTTTGAAATAATAGGTAATCCTGTTCCAAGACACAAAAGTGATGGTATTAGTCAATTAGCATTTCAAACTATAGAAAAAGACCCACTTTACAAAATTTTATTTCTATTAATAGTTTGAAAATTGAAACATTTCATACCATTTCACTTTTTGAGCCAAAAAGGAGCATTTTACCCTCTATCTTTGATCACTCATTGTGGACAATTGGACCGGTGAAATTCAGATCCGTCAGTTGCAGGTAAATCTACACCCAGTGCTCTTTAATTTCATCCAAACAAATTTTTAATTTGAAGGTTAATGCGATTTAATTCATCAATTTAAAAAATGGCAGAGGGCATATGCGGGTTACCATGTATAAGAGTCGTGCATACGCGGTTGATGCGCGGGTTACTGCATATAGCAGTCGCGTATGATGCGCGACCTGTCCCAATGGACAGTCGCGCATACTGCGCTATGAACAAAAGCATGAAAGAGAGTTCAAATTTTTAATGGCAAAGTCCCTAGTGGAGTCGCCAGTTCTGTTGTAATGGATAATTCACCTAATAACCTAGGTCTGGGGGTTACCAACATACTCTAACACTTGCAGACAATTTGACTTATGAAAGTACAAAACAGGAAATAGGAAAGCAGCAGGACTTACTTGTATTAAACGAAGGTTGATCCAAGCTATCTTCTTCCTCCTTTGTTCTTCTTCCCAAGTCTCCAGGATAGTTCCTCCTTCACCTATTAACAAAGATTCTTCCAAATACAGTATGATTCATATATAAAGATGCAGGTTAGGCAAGTCATATATTATAATGAAACGTAAACATTTACCAATCCACAACACATGAAACACAATATGGAAGAAGTTCTCTGCTTTATTAACAATAATAGAGGGAGTTTAGGTTACAACCCAATGTCTGAACAAGGGACTCCTCTGTCACCAAAGGACTCTGAGTTTCTCTGCTCCAAAGATTCTGTAGACAATCCACCAGCATAACTTTTCTCTCCAAGTATATCCCCCAACACCCTCCCCAAGGCCTCTATTTATCTGAAGGAAATGAGGCAGTTCTCGAAGGTTAGGGAGGTTATAGCAGTTAATGGGATTAAGGTAAATGTGTAAACAAATCTCCCATTAACGCGTGTTTTTAAATATTAATTTTGAGGAATGAATACGTGGGTCTGTAGTAAGACAACCCGCGTATGATATGCGACTCTGTACAAATACAACCCGCGCATACAAGTATGCGCGACCTGCTAAACATGAGACTCGCGCATGATGTGCGACATGTCAATAGAGATAGTCGCGTATGCAACTCAAAATCACAAAATGGTAAAGTAATCAGCTGGGCATATAGGCAATGTATTTCTTGATGAGCCAAGGTATAGTGGAAATGGGAAAACCTCTATCCATAAGTGTCCTTTTGTGTGCCGACATGAGGGATATCGGCACTCGGACGGAGAGGTGCCATTCAGCTGTATAACAGAGAACACCTCGCTACCCGCACACTCATCCAAAATGTGATCTATAAATGGTGTGGGGAAGTTATCCTTAGGATAGGCACGATTCAAATCATGGAAATCGGTGCATATTTAGATCACTCCCTTCTTCTTATCCACCGGAACGGGGTTTGAAACCCACTCCGTCAAGGGAACGGGATAGATGAAACCGGCTTTCAACAACTTCTCTATCTCTGCCTTAATGGTGGGTGCTTTCCTAGGATTCACGACATGTAAACGTTGTCGAGCAGGCTTAACATTGGGGTAAGTCTTAATCTCATGTTCGACAATCTGAGGTCAATACCTGGCATCTCATCATAAGACCAAGAAAAAACATCACGGAATTCCTTGAATAGCTCGGTATAGTCGAGAATTTCAGCTTGGGAACATTCCGCCCCAATATAGACATTCTCAATGGTGCAAGGATTTCGAGAGATGTTGATAGCAATCGTGGAAGATATGTTCACCATGTTCCCATCAGCCATCTGACCAGGAGATCTTAATGGAACCATGGGACTACCAACTCTCTGACTAAGAATCTCCCTATAATACTCATGCTCCAAACGGTCAAGCGGTGGAAGGAAATATGATCTATGATGAAGTTCCTCCCATGGCGGCTCAACGCCCAACATAGCCTCGATGATCACTTCATCTGAAGGGAAAACCATATCCAGGCAGTCGTGGGCATGAGAAGACTATACTGCCCATGCCGGCAGCACATAGGGGTCTTCCTCCTATGTTCACAAAGAGGAAGAACAAGGGTCTGCAACACTCTGAAGATTGGCTTGATAAGCTATCATGGCTGCAGGAAGCGACACATTGGTCTCGACAAGCTCACTCGAAATACTCAGCGTAGGAAGAATCCAAGGATCTTCCATATGAGTCGTGCAAAAAGACATTGAGGTCGTAGAAGTCGAAGCCTTATCGGGACAATATCCTATCATGAGGACCAGTGCAGGACAACTAAATCTTCCCATAAGGGATGGATACATGCCTACACCCACACTCCCAGTTGCTGGCTAAGAATGTTCAACGATCGGGACCGAAGCTCCCGAAGATGCAGTAACAGGGGAATTCTTGAATGCCATTTGATCAATCGTTACAATCTTCCCGTTATGTGGAAAGCATACAACTCGAAACAAGGAAGAAGCAACGGCTTGCATACTATACATCCAGTTCCGAACCAGCAAGAGATTATAGTCGAGGGGCGCATCAACCACCTCAAAATCTATCGCAACGGTCTTCCCCCCCAAACAGACTTTAAGGTAAGGAAGGATGCCGTGCGGCCTAAAAGATCTCCCATCAAAAGCAGTTAACATAGTCATTGATTTCAACAGCTTAGGAGAACCGAGACCCTTCCAACAAGACAAGGATATCACATAAGCAACATCACCCTCGTCAATCACAGTGCACTTGACGATCATATTAAGACATTCTAAATGTACCAAAAGTGACACATAGTAGGGAAAGCGAGGCTGATGTCCTGCGGTTTCAAATTTGATCACTGAGGAAGAATCATCACCATTCACACCAAGAGCAGAAAGAAAAGCCTTCCTTTGTGAAGGACAACTCTGAAGCACTTCCAATGCAGACATCGCACAAGGAGTATGGCCCAAATCCTCGACAACTGAATAATTCTGGGCGGCTCGGGCATTTGGGTTATGCCCCGAACGCTTAAGTACCCCCTTAGGAATGTGAGGTGTAGCCTCAGGTTTATCTGCGCAAAGGGGTCCCTGGTGGATCAGGTTCTTTGCCTGGGCTGGGTTGTGACGATCCATAATCTTTCACACGAGTCACAACCATGGCAGCACGGTCCATGTTAATGCACCCACGAGCACTAGCCTTTGGTGGATCATTCTCACTAGATTGCTCCTAGGACTTCGAGTTCATGTTCTGGTTAAGTGGTAAAGGGTTCGTTAGTTCATGTTCTGCTATGACCCTCGAAGCTTCATCAATTCGAGGGCACAAGTAAGTGAGGTGATCATCCTTACATAGCTTGCAAGGGAATTTAACCTTACATTTCGCTTGCTTGTCCTCCCCAACATTCTGACCGTTCTTGTCATTATTGGTAGCATTCTCATTCTTATTCCCACCCTTTCGATTATTATTCTTACCCTTTTTTCTATTCCGTCCAGGCTGCTGGTTACCCTTCTGGTTCGACAATTGCACAGAAAGTACATTCACCGTTTGGGCGGTTGAGACGAAGCCGTAGCTTGTCCCGACGCAGATTGGTTGAGCGACAATTGACTAACTTGTTTTGCAACAAAATCCACAGGTTTTGCACTTGCACAACCCACAATGCCATCGGCATGTGGTCCAGGTTTGACCTTGGGATCGAAACTGGAACGAGGAGCATTGGGAATAATCTCATACAACAAAATAGACTGAGCATAAATCAAGTCCAGTTCCTGCGCCCTAAAGATTGCTTGTTCCTCATTCTGCACTCCAGATGTGGAAACATCCTTCGTGATATATGGCAATAAATACTTGAGGAACCACTCGAGCAGGAACTCCGGCGGTATAAATCTTTAATTAATCTCTTCCGTCTATGCCACTCCTGAATATGATCAGAAATATGGGTGGCTTTATCTTGTTGAAATGTCGACAAGAGTTCAGTACCAACATCATACCGTACTGGTAGCTGGAAGTGATTAAGAAAAGTCATCGCAAGATCGTTGAACAAGGTAAAGGCTCCCTTTGGTAACTCTATATACCATTCCACAGCAGGCCCCGTGAGGGTGCATTGAAATAGTCGCAAATGGACTGAGTCCTGATGTAACAAATTCGAAGAGCACCAAAGGTGAAACATGGTAACATGTTCGCTCGAATCCTCTCCTGGTTTGCCTTCGAACTTAGGTATGTTTGAAGGAAGCTTGGTAGGGAGAGCCGACCAAGCCGGGTCGTGAGCCACAGGATCGTTCGTAAGTCTCGATAAGTCGGGAAGGTTAAGCGTCACGAGGAAAGGGAGCTTAGCATGATGTGGTCGATGGACCGCTCCCTGGTTCACATAGGTTTGAGCACCACCATGGCCTTGGCCATAGTGTCTTCCTCCTGTCTGACCCATATAGGGTGGCATGGAAGTACCATGATAAGGTGGACCTTGACTAGTAGGGGCTACAAAGCCATAATTAGGAGAATAAGCAGGTTGTTGATACCCTCCTCCGTAAGGTGAAGGAACCTGTCCATACTGCGTCGCATAATAAGGTCCATAGGTCATCGCATGCGATGTCCCATGGGACACTCCGTAGGTAGGAAGATAAGCTCCGGAAGGGGGAACATACATACCCGAAGTAGGTATATATGTCCCGGACGTGACAAGATGACCACTAGAAGGGTGAATATAGCCTCCCGAAGCAACGGGTGGTATATGAACTTGAGACACAATCGGCCTAGTAACCGCAGTACGGACCTGACTCATAGCCATATATTGGCTCGAAGGACCACGTGGATAAGGTGGAGGATGTACATTTGAAGAACTCGGAAGCGAGGACGAAGGAATATTAGTAAGAAGATATGTACTAGTGCCTATCGTCACTCGTCTAGAACCTGGTATCCTAATCAAATCGCTAACCCTAGACCTAGGAGGGAGATAAGATGTAGCTTCCACCACTGGGATGGAAGGGATGGAAGGTGCAATGTGACTAGTACTCCAAAACCTCTCCACTAGGTAAGGAATGGGATTTCCCCCAGGAATAGTGCTAGGCTCGGAGTTGGATTCGACATGAAATGTCAAATCGTGCATAGGAAAACCAGTCGTAGCATAACTACCATAGCTAGTACTGGCAGGTGCAAAGTGAGTCTCGGCATCTTCTGGCATTCCATACTGGTAATGTGTCAACGGGGAATCCGCCCTAGGGTGAGTAGGTCTATCATGCAAAGATCCTATATGGGAAATCACAGGACCGAACTCAGCTAGGTCAGGTGAAGGATCGTATATAGGAGTAAGTTCCCCATCATCAATACGAACGGGAGGAGGTGGCTCAGGAATAGTCTCTGAATGATCCTCCATGGTGTGTGAATCAGTGTGTGACATAGTTCGCCCGGACTATCTAGGTCTCTCTCCCAAAGGAGGAGGATAAGTAGAAGGCGGAATTCCTACTAACCAACGAGAACAGCGCGGAACCGCACTCAAATCCACAATGACTCAAAAAATAGCAAAGACTCTCTATTTACGTAAACCCTAGGCCAACTAGCGTGCACAGAGAAATCACTAATAAAATCTAAATACAAATGCAAGCAAACAAGGGTTGGATAAGTGAGCTCCTGAATGAAGCAGGTATGTCTCGCCTAGGAGAGGCCTGAGACTCCCATACACAACAAGCGGAGGTACGTAACCAATTATTTTGGCCCTCAGCTTCAACGCGTAAAGAGACTGTGCTGTCCGACCCCAACCTGGTTGGGACACATGCAGAATAACCTCTACAAGTACCCCCTTGATATCCTAGGTAAGGTCACTAAGGTCACCTCAATATAATAAAAGCTCAGGCGGACAGTCGCAGGCGGTATTAACTGTATGGGCAGGGTAGCAAAGCCCGAAAATCCTGAAAGAGCCCCCAGATACGAATACAATCCTGGAAATATCGCCGGTGCTACTCAGTTATGACTAGGGGTCATCCCAATCAATAACCGCTCACACTGCCTCATGCTTAACTCCCATTTGAGAGGAGGATCCTGAGAACAATGGTTATACCAAGGATTTCACACACTCCCTGGACAGACACCTAGATGTTGTTGTTTAGTGATCTTGGAGAATTAACTTACAATGAACTATTCCAAGATCCTAAAACCTAAGCTTGTTGGTGCACCCTAGAAAAGAAAAGAGTGTAATTCATTTTAATTAGCGTTGATTTTAGTTGGCTTTATTACTCAAAAATAGGATATGGTCGTGCAACTAGTCGTGTTATGACGCAACATGAAGTAAAATGCACACCGTAATAATCAATGCAAATGCATTGTGTCCATGTAAATAGGGTATGCGTACTACGTGAAATGCACAATTCTTCTTCAAATGATGAATGCAAATTTTCCTATATGAAGTCCTAACTAGTACTCCAAAGCAAATCTAGATCTAGTGCAAGTACAATGCAAAGTGCAAAATGCAATGCGTGATGATAAGCAAATGTTTTTAGATTTTTTGGAAATATAAGAGATGCAAAAAAGCAAATGAATGATTCTACCACCCTCAGAATCTGCAAGCACAGATAAATAGCATCCAAGCACAGCACTAAGGTAAAAGAACTCTAATGCACTAATCTCAAACAAAAAATCTAAAATGCCATGACAAGAACTTTCCTATATAGCTTCATAAGGGATAAAGAAGGGTCGAATCCGAGCGATCTCAAGGCATATGTAAGGCCAGGAGTCAAATGAGTCAGATCCATGTCAAGGAAAACTCCAAAAGTATTTGGATTATGCACACATCCCGATGTACGCAGTTATAGGGGTCAAACCCGCGTATGTACGCGGTTATCTGGTAAAAGGCCGCGTATATCATTTTTCATATAGTTTTAGGGATGATCAAGGAAACATCAAAGGATAAAAGATGGTCCATGGGGTCTAAAGAGTCTACAGCGGGATAGGGGAAGGCCATACCAAGTGTGATTCACCTAGAGTGGTGAAATCCGCTATAACACTAACGCTCTGTGATCTAGTTTCGATCCCAAGATCAAGCCTGGACCACATGCTGATGGCATTGTGAGATCTACAAGTACCAAACCTGCAGATTCGGTCATGAAACAAGTGAGCCAATTGTCTATTAACCAATCCATGTCGGGGAAAGCCACGACTTCGTCTCAACCTACCCAATTGGTGAGTGTACTTTCTATGCAATCGTCGGACCCGAAGGGAAACCAACAGCCTGGAAGGAATAAGAAAAAATGAAAAAATAACCGTAAGGGTGGGAATAAGAACAAAAATGCTAATAATAATGACAAGAATGCTCGTAATGCTGGGGGGGACAAGTAGACTAAACATAAGGTGTGTAAGGACGACCACCTCACTTACTTGTGCCCTCGTATGGAAGATTCCTTGAGGTTCATAGCACAGGGCTCAACTGTGTTAGCAAATCCTTTACCCAACAATCAAATAACGAACTCGAGGACCATTGATCCTAGTTGTGCATCGGGTGGAAATCAAAATCCACCAAAATCCAATAGTGGTCATGGATGCATCAACATGATGAGTGCTGCTAAGGTTGTGACTCGTACGAAAGATTATGGTTTGTCACAACCGGACCTTGGGAAAGAACCCTCTCCACCCGAGAACCCTTTGCGTATCGAAAAACCTATGGATAAACCTAAAGCTCCACCTCACATTCCTAAGGGAGTCCTAAAGCGTTCAGGGCACAATCCTAATGCCTGAGCTGCCAAGAACTATTCAATTGTCGAGGATTTGGGCCAAACTCCTTGTGTGATGTTCACACTGAAAGTGCTTTAGACTTGTCCTCCGTAGAGGATGGCTTTGTTGTCCGCTCTTGGGGTTAGTGACGATAACTCTTCTTACATTATCAAATTTCAAAACCATGGGTGTACAACCTCGCTTTCCTTACTATGTGTCTCTTTTGATTCATGTAGAGTGTCTTAATAAGACCGTCAAACGCATTGTCATTGATGAAGGAACTGCTACTTCTGTGATGTCTTTGTCATGTTGGAAGGGCTTAGGTTCTCCCAAATTGTATCAATCAGCTACCATGTTGACAAATTTCGATGGTAGATCATTTCAACTACATGAAATTATTCCTTCTCTAAAAGTCCAATTGGGAGGGAAGACTGTTGCGATTGAGGTCGAGGTGGTTGATGCGCCTCTTGACTATAATCTTTTACTGGGTCGGAATTGGATGTATAGTATGCAAGCCCTATATTCCTCCCTCTTTCGAGTAGTATGCTTTCCATTTAATGGGAATATTATTACGATTGATCATACATCTTTCTAAAATCTGTGTGTCAATGCATCATCGAGAGATTCTATCCTGATTATCGATCACTCTCAGCCAGCAACTGGGAGTGTGGGCGTGGGTATGTATCCTTCTCTTATGGGAACCTTTAGTTGTCCTATGACCATGATTATTATTGGGTCCAGCTTTGGTGGGGCTTTGTCCTCAATGAATTCGATGTCTTTTCACACCACCCATATGGAGGACCCTTGGATCCTTCCTTCACCGAGTTCTTCGGTTGGACCTATTGAAACGGATGTGCCATTGCCTACAACAATGATAGCATATCAAGTGAATCTTGATCAGGTTGCAGAGCCTAGTCCTTCATCTTCATGGACAGAGGAGGAGGACTCATACATGCTACCTGCATGGGCATTTGAGTCATCTCACGCACATAATTTCCTTGATGATGTTTTTCCATCGGATGAAGCCATTATCGAGGCCATTTCCGGGGTTGAACCACCTTGGGAAGAGTTGCATCATCGATCATATTTTCTTCCTGATCTCGACCGTATGGAGCGTGATGAATTTAGGGAGATTCTTAGTGAGAAGGTTGGTAGGCCCGTGGTTCCAATTAGCTCTCCTGGTCAGATGGCTGATGGGAACATGGAAAATTTATCACCAACTATTCCTATCAATATTTCTCGCGATCCTGGCAAGGTTGAGAATCTCTACATTGGGGCGGAGTGTTCCCCTGATGAGATCAAGGATTATATCGTGTTGTTTAAAGAGTTTCGTGACATATTTGTGTGGTCATACGATGAGATGCCAGGTATCGAATCCCTCATATTTTTGAACATCAGATCAAAACCTATCCAGATACGAAGCCGGTTCGACAACGTTTGCATGCGGTGAATCCTAGAAAGGAACCCGCCATTAAGGCTGAGATAGAAAAAATTTTGAAAGCTAGTTTTATCTATCCTGTTCCCTTGACGGAGTGGGTTCAAATCCCATTCTGGTATATAAGAAGTATGGAGCGATCTGTATATGCACTGATTTCCATGACTTAAATCGCGCATGTCCTAAGGATAATTTCCCCACACCATTTATTGATCATATTTTGGATGAGTGTGCCGGGAGTGAGGTATTTTACTTTATTGATAGTTTTTCTGGATATAATCAGATTCATATTAAGCCCGAGGATCAGCATAAGACCACATTTATTTGTCCTTGGGGCACTTTTTCATATCGAAAGATTCCTTTTGGCCTTAAAAACACTAGAGCTACATTTCAGTGGGATATGACCTTAATTTTTCACGATCTCAAAATGATTATCGAAGTGTATTTGGATGATCTCGCTACTCACTCTTATCTTAGGGTGCATCATCCATATCATTTGAGATTAGTATTCAAAAGATGTCGTCTTTACCAGGTTCGTTTAAATCCTCATAAGTGCATCTTTTGCGTGACTGTCGGTCACCTGCTAGGATTCATTGTGTCCAAGGAGGGTATAAGAGTCGATCCCTTAAAGGTTGAGGCAATACTTCAATCATCTCCCTCGCATAATATTAGACATCTTTAGTGTTTACAAGGTATGGAAAACTTCTTGCGGAGATTTGTGGTTAATTTTTCCAATTTGACTAAAGGCTTTATGCTTCTTTTGAAGAAGAACACTCCTTTTTACTGGGATGAGCGAGCCCAGGAGTCCTTTGATGCTATTAAGCGAGCCTTAGCAATGGCCCCCGTGATTAGTCCTTCTAACTATAGCCTTGATTTATTGATTGATGTGGCCGTTTCCATGGAGATAGTTGGTATGGTTTTGGTTTAGGAGGATGAGGAGATCCATGATCATGTCATATATTATTTGAGCTGGAACCTTATTGATGCAGAAATCCATTATTCTCATGTGGAGAAGCTTTCCTTAGCCATCGTTCATGCGGTCCAACATTTGAGGCATTACATTCTTCTTCGCCAAAATTTGGTCATAGCTCATATCAATCCATTTCAATTCGTCCTTACTAGAAGGATGATTGGGGGAAAATACAATAAATGTATTGTCATTTTGCAAGATTTTGATCTCGAGTTCGTTTCGGCAAAATCAAAGAAGTCTTTGATCTTTGCGGAGCTCATATCCAATTTTTCAAGTTTGGAGGAGGAGGAAGTTTATGAGGATATGTTTGTCGATGAGCATATTTTCCTTATCTCAACCTTGGACCCATGGTACGGGGATATCATTGTATATATGTAGATGTTGAAGGTCCCTACTAACCTTCCACGGGATGAGCAACAATGATTATGCCATGTGGCTAAGAAATACCTTATATTGGATAACACTTTGTATCATCGTAGGGTAGATTCCATTCTGCATCATTGTTTAACCCATGATGAGGCTGAGGTTGTGCTGAATGATTGCCACGGAGGGGCGTATGGTGGTAATTTATCTGGGCTTTCTAAAGCCCAAAAAATCTTGAGAGCAAGATATTTTTGGCCGTACATCTTCAAAGATTGCATTAATGTGGTCAAGAAGTGCCACCCTTGCCAGTTGTTTGCATGCAATATGTGCATGCATCCAGCCCCATTACATCCTATTGTCACCACCGGTCCCTTCACCAAGTGGGGGCTTGAATTTATGGATTGCAACCCAGCTTCGGCTGGGGGGCATCATCACATTATAGTGTCTATCAATTATTTCATGAAATGGGCAGAGGCTATGCCCACAATTAAATCCGACGGTGAGACAGCTGCGCAGTTCATCTTCAACCATATCACCCAGTTTGGTATTTCAAAAGGGCTTGTCACTGACCATGGTAGGTACTTTCAGAATAAAATGATGGAAGAGTTGGCTTCCAAGCTAGGGTATAAGCAAGAACATTCATCTTCTTTTTACCCTCAAGCGAATGGACTGGTTGAAGCAGTGAATAAATCACTTAAGTCTATTCTCTAGCGAACCATCGCACAAAGCAAGACCAATTGGCATATTATGTTGTATCCTGCTTTGTGGGCCTATAGAACCGTGGTTAAGACTACGACCGGTTTCTCTCCATATCAGCTTTTGCATGGGGTGGAGTCAGTTTTACCAGTTGAATGCAAAATCCCTTCTCTAAAGCTAGCTGTGGATCTTTTAACAGACACTTCCACATTGGAAGAACGTTTGGTCCACTTAGAGCAGCTTGATGAGCAGCGCCGAGATGCCTTAGTGGAACTAGAGGTTAACAAGAATCACGTCAAGGTCCAGTATGATAATTCTGTCCATCCAAGGAGGTTTAATGAAGGTGACTTGGTACTTTTGTGGGATCAAGCTAAAGAACCCTTGGGGGCAGGGAAATTTAATCCCATGTGGCATGGTCCTTACATAGTTAAACAAGTCTTAGAGAAAGGTGCTTATGAGTTGGTTGATTATGAAGGGACAGCCTTGGTGGAGCCTAGAAATGGGCTCTATCTCAAAAAATACTATGCATGATCTTTAGCCAGGGCTGATTGTTGTATATTATTGTACAGTTTTTGAATTGCATAGTTAGGTTTTGTTATGGTGATCGAGTTTGTTGATTAGCTTTCGTTTCTTATGGCAGATGTCAATGGAGTCTTCCATTTACATAGGATTTGCCGATGGTTCTAGCCACCACACTCAAAACTTAGCTTCGGCTTCTTGGGTGATTTATACTCCTAAGGGTCAAGTATTGTCCTCAAGAGGCGTATGTTTATCGCCTTCTTCGAACAATGTTGCTGAATATAGTACCGTTATTGAGTTATTGCATGATGCCATTTCACATGGTGTTCTCTCTCTTGAGGTATGTCTCGATTCGCAGTTAGTGGTTTCATAGCTTAATGGCTTATATCGTATTAGGGATATGATATTATTATGAATATTCTTACATGTGATATTGTTAGAACAACAATTTGAAAATATAACATACATTCATGTTCCAAGAAATTTTAATCAAGTTGCTGACTCATATGCTAACTATGTGTTAGATTGGCATTTGTTTCATAGACCATAAGCATATCACAAACATACATTTTACACACATGTAAATATAAAATTGATCATCATAAAAAAATTTCATTAATATCCAAAAAGTGACGTCATAATACATAAGTGTCAGATACAAAATTCGGGCTTCCGAGCCACTAGAATATAATACACGGTCATACAAAAATGAACACACTCAAGTCTCTAAGCCTGAGGAGGAGGGGGGTTATGATCATGATATGGAACTACAGCTCTAGCTAGTCATCAAAAGAGTCAAACCCATGCTTGTGGTACTCCAACCACCTGACGCTGCATGGCGTCAGGCAAGTCCTCGACTTGCGCCATGGGTACCCTATGTGTCAAGCGTACGAAGTTCGTGTGAATGCTTTGGAGCATCCACTCCGCATCTGCACCCATGATATTGTCTCCTCTTCCCCTCCGTCAATAATGAGGGAAGCCTTCTGGCTATCGTGGTCCTACATATGCATACACATGATAGATTGTCACTATGTGTCGTCACACAAAAAATATGTCTTTTGAGTCAATATATCAAAAAACACAAAAAAAATTAAATAATTCAAAAAAATTAAAGAGTGGGTTTGGGATTCATTACCTATGTCGCCATAAGCTACTCCTGGTGGCAGCGGCATATCTGGATCTCCACGAAATCCTATCCCTGCATAGGGATAGTCATTTATGGCGACGATCTGTCTCCGCCACCATGGAAAGAAGTCTGCTGGGTAGGGGTTAGCCACCCTAAATCCTCCCAGTCTGCGCATAAAATTTGCCCAACATTGTTGGGATGGATCTCGAACTCTGTGTGGAATAATGTCCAATCTAGGGCTTAGCCCTAGTAGCCGTTCAAAGAAGAACATGCTTAGTATGCTGCCAAACCCAAAGTTCCGCACTCTGCCCATCTTGTAGTCACTAAGCTAATGTTTCATGTTGCTCAATAGTGTCGTGCTCCAGTCATACACTGTAGGTTTCATACACTCCACCGCGTAGAACATCATTGACCACGAGGCCTGGTGGAGTGAAGCTAGCCCCGCAATCCTGCCTAATTCCAATAGTATGGCCTTCAGTCCTAGAATATGGATAGAGTTTGTTGGGATTTGACTCCCAACCTTTTCCATCTTTGGAAAGCAGTACACAACTATGTACTCGTCAATAGTCAACCCGCCTCTTGGCCCATGAGATCGGAGATTTACCATCTCTCCTCATCGAGACAAACCAGTGATAAAGTATATGTCTTCATCCTCAATGCTCAGTGACATCCCGTCAATCTAAAAAGTCTTAGAGTCTGGATCCCAATAATCCACTAGCAGCTGGAGTAGTCTTGGTTTGGCCCTCAGGCTGCCAAGACACCAAAACTTGTATAAACCACATGCCCGTAATGCTTGTTGGGCAATAAGATCACCTTGTATGGCCTCCTCCACATCACCATGCTCTATTTCCCTCCACTCTAACACCATCCTACAAAAAAAACCAAACTTTGGATCAGTTAATGCCTTTGAAAACCTTGTTTGTGGCCCTATATGCGACTGTTCTCAAAACAACCACATATGTACACGGGTTTGGGTGCTTTTTTCGCGTAGGGAGAGCCCTATACGCGAAAAAAAACCCTGATTTTTGTGTGGGACAAAATGCAGAATTATGGATGGCTTAAAAAATGAATTAGACCATGAAAATTAAAAAAAACTTGCTTGAAATAGGAAGAGGAGGGCATGAGAATCTACCTGGATCAAACAGGGAGAGATTATGCCGGACGATGCTCCCGGAATTCTCTTCGGAAGTTCTGAGCTCAAATACACTATATTGGGTAAAAGTTTCAAATGATATGAAAATTTTTAAATTTTGTACTATTTATAGAAAAAATTTGAAAATTTTACCCACTTTCTATAGTTTTTGACCATTTTGGACCATTTGAACTAATTTGATGATGTAGGAGTCCATTTTGAGTGTGGTTTGACCGTGGCTTTGATCCGTTCATGCCTACTATATGTATCATGTCTAAATTGGCATATAGGTCAAGTTTCACATCCGTTTTCATTTTTGCATGAACTTATGACCATTTCATTTTAACCTTAGGTGCGAACCCATTCCATCTTGTCATGGAACCTTCTTGCTACTTCTAGAAGTGACATGTTGTGAATGGTAGAGCTTTACCATACATGGGTACCCTAGTTAGATCCTGTTTTGTATTTGGTTCCCATGTCGACATTTTTCCTTTAGGGTGTGCGAGTCCTTTGTATAATACTGCCATGAATTTGAGCAAGAGCTTCATACTCCTCTTGATCTTTATGCTGGCCTTTTTCCCCAGGACTCCCTTGTATATGTCAAGTTGTAATTGCATTATCATGAGTTTTTCTTGCCTTATTGAGCCTTATGCTAGCTTCCCTGACTTTCATTATCAGCCATATAGCCCAAGCTTGCCTTATGTCTAGCCAAGAAGAGTCGTTTTATATATCTTTTGCAGCTTGATTCCCCATTTTTTACCGAGAGGAGACTTTCCCCCGAGTGTCATTATCCTGCACATGTTTCCATGCATTGAGCATAGGTATGTTCCACTGCTTGGAACTAGTTTGTTTTCTCTTTGACACTCATCTCCTCCTAGATTTGTAACTATAAAGCACTTTTATTATTTTTCAAGATTTTCAAAATATCTGAAAAAGTTCAAATAAAAATCAAAAAACCAAAAAGCCAGACAGGAAAAGTTGTTATCTTTGGCAGCAATCGATTCATGTCACCTTCGAACATAGCACTGTTTATCACATCCGTTGGTTGGATTAGTAATTTGACTTTAAGATCTATACTCGTATCTTTGAGTTTACCTCCACCGACTGGTTAAGCTTCCAGTCCCTATGGAGCCTCTGTCGATGCCTCATGTGTCGTAGAGATGCCCCAGTTTTGTATATTGATTCTATGGTACCTACATTCAGTCACCATTCGCATTTATTCTCTTGTTCGAAGGAACTTGAAGCCTGAGTCAAACATCCCTCAGTTGTATTGACTTTGCATGTCGGTCATTCCCGGTACTATTATTGGTTCATTCACATCTTGTTCGAGTCCTTCCACATTATATAGGGTTGCTGAGTACCTCATGTTGGTATACGGGGATGCCTTAATTCCCTCCTTCCAGCGGATTCCATCCCATAGACTTCAGATCATTTATTCTGGACCTAGGAGTCTAGAGTCATTTGAGTGCCTTGAGACTTACAGTCATCAGTGGTAGGTTCTCTCGCCATCGACATTTTTGGGAATACATCAATGTCCTTTAATCGATGGATTCTTTCAAGTGTTCGACCTCAACACATTTATTCACACTTGTCAGATTGCACTCTAGTAACTTGATTCCCATTTTCATTATCGGTGGGTGATCTCACGTCTGTTAACGGTATACATCAATGACTGGTAATCAGACGATAGACTACTATGTTCAACCTTGACACCTCTATTCACATAGTAGGACATGTACTTGTAGCGGGTTTTGTAGAAGACTTTCTGGATTGGTGGCATTTCTAATATTCTACCTCCTTGATCGTGCCAGTGTTCATGAGATTTCAGCTCTCGTGACTTGATTCCAGTGTATGTCAGATATATTCATCCATTATGGAGATCTTGATCCATGGTATATCTTCAGTTTTCATGGAGATATTGGTTCTTTGTATATCTTCATCAGGAAGATTCTGATCTATTGTATATTGTACGTGGCGATGAGCACACGTGTCACAGTTCATCTATCATGCCTATTCATGGCCATTGTACTCTTATGTATCCAGGACTATTATATGCATTTGCAGTCATGTGCAGAGTTTGATTATTGTTTTATAAGGTTGGATGGCTGGTTCTTCCACCTGGTTCTTCATCACTCCACTTCTGGGATGGATTTATAATGTATTTCGGCCATCATTTTACCCCTTTGACCTCACACATTAGGGGGCATCTGTTATAGCTGATTTTACCACACATGCTTGATTACATTTTTATGGCCTTCCCTGTCCCTCTGTAGACTCTTTAGACCCCATGGAATATTTTTGTACCTTTGATGTTTCCAAGATCATCCATAAAAACACTCATTATTTGTTGTATGTGACTTTTACACCCTTTCTTGCGTATATACGTGGATATTACCCATAAACCCGTGTACATTGGGATGTGTGCAAAATGCCAAATGTTTTTGGAGTTTTCCTTGATGTGGATCCGAATCACTAGTCTCTTGGCCTTCCATATGCCTCGAGGTCGCTCAGATTTGATCTTCCATTACCCCATTGAAGCACTATATAAGGAACCCTTTGGATACATTGAAGGGGAGAGGAATAAAAGAGAAAGAAAACTATAGTCCTTTGTTGTCGTAGCTTGCTTTTACTTGAGTCTGCATCCCTTTGTTCCTTGGAGCACTTGGTGTTCTTCCCAAGCTTTCCTTTGCTTGTGAGCTTTCTAACGAGAGATGGAGGATTAAGGTGGTGGAGGCCCAGGTGGAGGACTCAGTTTCTCTGGTTCGCAGACGTGCCGATAGAGGTTGTCATTCATGTAATCTTTGATTTATATTAATAAAAATATCTTTTCCTGTCTAATGATGTGCATTTAAATGAGTATTGAATCCATGGATGCTTTTAATTGCTTATACATTATTGATTATATATTCTAGAGTAGGTCTAACACCATTATATAGAATGTTTGTATTATTTGCTATTGTTGAGAGAGAAAATTGTTAATACAAGCGGGATTGGAAAAATATCGACGGAGATCTACATCAATCATCCGGAATAAGGTATGTTTCGAGATCCTTTAGTGTTAGATTTTTTATTTCTCTTGCATGTTGGGAAGGGATTGATTTATGCGGTTTCTCTGTCTATTGTGGTACACCCTAATCCATAGGAAGTTTTCTGCGTAACATCATATTTTATTTCTCCATCCCTTAACACCTTGCTCAACAAAGCTACGAGTTGTTCAGCATTTTGGTTATTCTTCTATAACAACACTCCAACAATAGTATGTTTCCAGGCATAAGAAAAGATTAGGAAATCCTTACTAAAATATGGGCTTACTAGAACTGGGATTATGTGATAGCCTGTTTAATTTCTCTGAAATATTTCCTTGCAACTATTGTCCACTTTATCTCATTGTCATTTTTCAGCATATTAGTGATATTCATTAATATTTCAACAAAACTAGGAATAAACCTCCTGAAAAAATTTACCTATCCAATGAATGGTTGTACTTCCTTTTTACTCCTTGGTTCCTCAATCTTCTGAATTGCACTGACTCTATCTGAATCTATTTTTATACTATATTTTGAAATGATGTGCCCCAACAATATTCCTTCCTCCAATGCAAAATTTGATTTTCTAGGATTCAATGATATGCCATACTTCCTACACTTAAGAAAAAATTTCTCCAAATGCTTCATTTGTTCCCTGTAAGATCACGTGTAAGATATTGATTATACAGTAATATCATCCATGTAGACAACCACAAATCTATAATTTTCCTCTACAAAATCTCTTTCCATGGCGCACTGGAAAGTGCCCCCTGCATTCATTAAACCAAAGGGAATTTTGGCATACATGAATGTACCCCATGGTGTAGTAAAGGAAGTATTTTATGATATTTAGGAAGAACTTTGATTTTAATATTGTATCTTGAAAAACCATCAATAGTTGAAATTTTTTCAGATCCCACAACTTTCTACAAAATATGATCCATTTTGGGTAATGGATAGTTGTCCTACAATGAGACTTTGTTAAGATTTATGAAATCTATGCAAATCCTGATTTCACCATTCTTTTTTCTTACAGGAACCAAATTAGCAACCCATTTGGAAAATATCATAGTCACTATGATCTTAGCATTGAATAATTTTTTAATTTCTTTCTCAATAATAGGAAGCAGCATTGGATTAATTCTTCTCAATTTCTGTTTGAAAGGTTTTTCACCAGGTTTTATTGGAATGGTATGTTGTATGATAGAAGTATCATACTCTTTGAGATCCTCATAAATATAGGAAAATACATCTATGTGCTTTTTCATTAGATTGGTATACTCTTCTTTTTCTTTAACAGGAAAATTCTTGGACAGTTTTACAATCCTTGGAGCTTCTTCAGAACCTATATTTTTATCTTTGATGGCATTATCAACAAGCTTCACTTTTGGATATTTTGCAACATCATTCTGCTCAAAAAGTTTCTCTAGGGGAACAAACCACTTGGGATAAAATTTCTTTTCAACTGGATTACATCATTCCCCCTAGTGTGTTTTTCAACTTGTTGTTTCCATCTTTTTCATCTTCACTCGGTTCAGCATCTTGGAAGTTCTCAAAATTATCATTTTTATAGTCAATTTGAGTATTTACAAATTCATGATACAACTCTAAAAATATTTTTATTTACATATCATCCTCAAATACTAGCCAATATTTGGAGTTGTTTGGTAGGAGGGTCTATTTACAATATCAACTTTATACTTTATCTGACCAATAGTGGAAGTTTTAAATTTACTAGCAAAAACAACCAAAGAGTTAGCGACCGTGTTTTCATATATGGGAATTACCCTAATCTTGTGCTCTATAAAATAGTTACCAAACATATCCCATACCTCATTCCTATAAGCCCTCATCCTAGGATGTTTGGTCTGATAGTTTTCATTCACCTGGTTTATTACAAGTTCTGAATCTCCCAAAACTTGTACCCTCTTTGCCCTCAAATATTTTAAAGCATTCAGTCCTAGTAATAAAGCTTCCTACTCTGCCACATTATTGGTACATTCAAAAGTTAATTTGTATGACAGAGCTTTAAAATCCCTTATAGGAGAAAAAATATATACACCTGCACCAGCACCAATCTTGTCCACAGATCCATCAAAATACATGGTCCAATGTCCTTCCTCTTTCTGTTTTTTCTCCAAAGCCTCTTGTCTTCTTGCAAACTCTTCATCTTCTTTAGATTTAATTTGTGCAGGAATTTCAGGATCACAGGGAGAACCAACATTAAAGAAAATGGAAGAGACTAAATCTGTATCAACAACATGTATATGATGATTATCTGGATTTTTCTGACTGCTAAATACAAAAGCTGATCTCTTCTCATTGTATATCCTTTTGTTCCCACCAACCACAGGAATACTAGAATAAGACATATCCATTTACAAAATTCCTTTCAATTTAGAACTCCAAGACCTTGACAACAATACACCAAATTTAGGAGGAATGTCTGCTACAACAACATCCATTACCACAGTCTTAGTTGAAATTTTTGTCAATGTTACCACCATATCCTTGGTCAATCCAAGACACCTCACCTTCCTAGAATTAAAAGAATACAAATATTTATACGGTCTAGTAACTTCCAGTCCCAAACTTTCTACTACCTCCTTAGGCATTAAATTATGAGAGGCACTAGAATTTAAAATAGCATTGTGCACAATCATATCATGTACATTTAAACTTAGATAGAAAGGAGAGACCTCGTCATTATCCATATCTTCAATTTTTGACCCAAAGACTATGGTAGGAGCATCACTTGTCACCTCTAAGATATATGGTTGAAATTCTCCCTGATTCATAACCATATCTGTTATTGTATCTCTGCATTCCTTGTTTCTCAATAATTCATTGAAAGGAATGGAAATTTTCAGCTTATAATTTTTGTTTGCAAATTAAAAGTTGAAGCAACTTTCTCTACATCCACTAGTGCCATTTGTTTCACTTCTTTTTGTTTCTTTTCTTTTCTATGTTCTATTGACTACTAGAAGGATGATTTGAATTAACCTTCCGTTATTTACAGTAACATATTTATTTCTCAATTTTATCTTTCTCTTAACATCATCTATAGCATGTAAATATCCTCTTTGGTACTGCTCCGACTCTTCCTCAAAATCATTATTGTCATCCTGCTGATCAAACATGTTATGATCTTCCTCTGTAAGGTATATTTTAGAATCCAAGTCACCAAACTAATGAATTTGATCTTCAATAGGATCGACCTCTTCTTCATCTCCAACATAGTTCTCAGGAAAAAGTGGCCTTATTTGTTGATCATCTGGATTTCTAGGATTCCTCGTATCTATCTGTCTATTTTGTGGAGGAGGGGGAATATTTGGCCTTCTGAATTTTGGGTTTCTTATTTGAGGTTTATTCAGTTCTCTGTTCAATATTTATTATGAATAGTCAAACTATCCATTAATCTCTTGATTGTATTCATCATCATTTCAAATTTAGCATCATTAGGAGAAGAAGCAACAAAAGTAGAAGGCGCATTTTCTTCTCTAACTTTTCGTTTATCTGTTTCTACTTTCTGCTTTATCTTTCCACTTTCCATATTATTAGCTTCCACTTCTAATGCATCTTTAAATATAATAGGGAGACTTACTGATTTTCCCACTCTCAATAATAATGCAAAACCACTATCAAAGGCATCAGCATAATGGAGTTTTGTAGCACCTACAAGGGGTTCGATATCAGCAGGAAGAGAGATATACACCCTCATAAATCAACTTGAAAACTCATGAATAGATTCAAAACCTCCTTTCTTTAGATTATTATATTGAGAAAGCACTTGTAATGGAATTTTCTTATCATCCCATCTTTCTAAGAATGAAGTTTGGAAAGCTTCAAATGTGGCAATTAATCTAGCAGGTAAATCTCTAAACCACTTCTTTGCCTATCCAGGAAAACTTTGTACAAACAAACTCATATTAACATCATCATCATCATCAACCTCCTCCAAGTCAATGAAATCATCAAATATATCAACATGTTGTTTTGTTGTGAAATTACCATCTCCATCATACAAGGAAATTCTTTGGGCATAATTTTGGGGAAGGTCATGCAATACAGCAGGTAAGGACAAAGGAGAAAACCTAGCCGCCATTGGTTTAGATGAATTTGGAACAAAAGGAGGAGCTTGAAAGGCTGGAGGGGTTTGAATAGTTGGTGGGATATAAGGCTGAAAATTTTGAACAACATGAGATTTTTCTTCATTTTTCATAGAGTATTGAAAGTTTTGCCAAAGAGAATCAAGAAAATATGATTCTAACCTACTGGGATTAATTTCTATTTCCTTCAAATTAGATTTAGATTTAGATTTCAATAAGGACCTTTCAAATTTTTCTCCCACCCAAAATTGTGAATGC
Organism: Pseudotsuga menziesii; assembly: GCA_001517045.1. Taxonomy (NCBI): domain Eukaryota; kingdom Viridiplantae; phylum Streptophyta; class Pinopsida; order Pinales; family Pinaceae; genus Pseudotsuga; species Pseudotsuga menziesii. Next base: position 180,498 of record LPNX010465841.1, on the reverse strand, counting down.
TATGGAATTCTTGAGAAGATGATGCACCAAACTGAGAAATATTTATTTTTTCTTTACCCATACTTCTAAACAAACTTTATGGGTTTTCGACACTTTGCAATATTTCAGTATTAGGGTTGCCTCATGTATGTGACCTCCTGGAAGCTGGGATGTCTTTTGAAATATTGCTTACAATGAATGTGGAGTCACCGGGGAAAAGTTACAACCCTTTTCAACTGCAGAAAGTTTATGTTTTCCCATAGAAATCCTTTCTTCTTGGTATCTTTGTCATCTCTCCTAGGGATGATTTGCACTTTTGTTCCCCGACAATGATGCCAATTTGTTAGCACTTAGAATGTACCCAGGTTGTAGAAGGTAAATACCAAGGTAAAAACAGAACCACTTTAAGAAATAAAGTTGGATTCTTTCTTCCCAAAGAGGGATCTCTCGCTGATTTGTTTTAATAGGGCTAGATGTGTAAATAAAATAAAAATTTAGATTGTGTTTGTGGTTGAAACAAGGCAATCATACATTGGGATATGGAGTCACACATATTTTTGAATCACAAAATTTTTTGCATGGAAAGATTCTACAAAGGAAAGATAATATTTTGGTCATGGTCAAAAAGTTGTTTGTGTGGTGATAGAGAAGAAATAATGATAGTCCATCAATACAGAGCACCAAAAAGATGAATTCTGCATTAACTTTAGTTGAAAGGATTTATGGATATCTGAAATAATGTATGAATTATGAAACTATTACACACTCATTCCAGATATGCAAGAACACATAATGGCAAGTTTAACAGGAAAGAAATGCACATAAGAAAGGAAGTAACAAACTATAACTACGAAATACACATTAATCTTTGCGGAAAAGGCCAGCATTCAGCTCTGTAATTTTATTAGATATAGGTCACAAAATACATAACACAAAATCTCTCATGTTCCAACCCTTTTTTCATCTAAAAATGTTGCTTAAATACATAATATTGTTTTAGGATCTGAATAACTGATTCTAAATATAGGCACAACTTCCTTTTACATGTGTCAAAACATTTATTTGCTTCTAACTGTTTTTTGAAATGAACTAAATTCCTTAACTAACTAATTTCTGAAAACAAACTACAAAATGATCTCTTCTTTTCTGTTGTCTTCAAAATATTCATTGGTGCAACTTGTAATTAGATCTTCGGAATTTTTCTACTGTCATCCACTGCTATGGAGTTAGAAAATCCAAGCCATTGATATTTATTTACCTTAACCAATTTTGCATATAACTTCAAATCTCCATCTTTGATATGAAACTCTCCCAAATCTGAGCCATCCATATGCACTTTCCAAATTATCATCAATATTTTCCTTCCTTGCACCTTTAACTTGTGAAATCGATGCTACTCGTAGATATGCATCTGCTTAGATCTAGACCATTGGAATATGCACCATCATGCTCCATAAAGTGACTTTTGCACCTCCGATCTTTAGCGCAATATACAATGGGGAGGGGACACATCATTTACGCACATTTCTCATCGCGCAAGTGCTCTTTGAATTTGAGAGTGCAATTTCACCCACCGAAATCAATCTTCATCATAGATATTGAAATCTGATCAATATCAAACATCCAATTGTGCAGCTTCCACCTAATTTAGCAATCCTCCAACCTGAATTCACCCCTTCCTAGTTTTCATTAGGAAATGATCCTGGGCCATCAATCTAAAATTCACCTCGATCTCCTCCGTTAAAATTTGTTGGGCCTACAAGGAAATTTACGTACTTTGTGCACATGTCTCTTTTTTCTGCACCACCGATCTTAGATAGAAACTTTCCCAGCTATTGATCTCAAATCAAGATGTGCACTGCGAAAAATGGAAGTCGAGTTTTATGCTTTCTCAATGCTCAATTTTGATTTTTCCGATTCTACCTTTCCACTCCTTTCCGATCCATTGATTTGTGTAGAAGCTCTTTGAATTGTAGATCTTACAGGCTGGCTAAAAGTACAAAGAGGGATTCCAACTTTTTTACGACGAAATTATGTATTTTCCCTTTCTGATTTCCACCCTTTTGCTTCCCGCTTTTTCTTGGAGTCATCCATGAACATTGAATCTCGGACTACAGAAAGAGGAAGTCGGGTTTACAAAATTTTCACAACCAAAAATTTCCTTTTCTGGTTTTCTTCTCTCAACTTTTCCTTTCAGGAAAATAGCGGAAAGCAAAAAGCAGATTCACCAACTTTTATAACCAAAATTTTTCTTTTTCTCTTTTCTGCTCTCGATTTTCCCTTAGAGGAAATGATTTGCATCCTTTGATCTTATATTCTTTGAATCCGAGCCATCCATTCCCTCTCATTATTTAATCTAAACCTTATTTCTTTGTTTGCATACATTTTCAAGGTTAAAAATCAGAATTTTCAAATATTTGGCATTTCTAACCTAGAAATGATCCTTTAAAATACCTGCAAAACTTCATTAACATCCTTCAAAGTCACATGATAAGAAAATTTTGAAACCTGATTCATCCTTTCACTGATATAATCCCCTCCAACTACTTAGCTAAAAAATAGTGCTAACAAAACCCACGCATGGGGCACTCCTACCACATGTCTCTTCATTGCCTCAGGCAATTCTTGACATGCACCATAGGAACCCTATGTGTCATCCTCACAAAGTTGGTGTGTATGATTTGGAGCATACGATCTACATCTGCACCTAGTATGCCATCCCCTTATCCCCTCCAACGATGTCGAGGGAAACCATCAAGCCGTCTAGGACCCACATCTTCATATGCATGATTAATGTCACTGCGTGATACCACCAAAAAATTTTTTTTGATTCCATTATATCAAAAATACAAAAAAAAAATACTTTGACATATATATATATATACACACATATATGTTAGGGATTGTTACCTATGTCACAATATGTAGCATCCGGTGGTAATGGCATGTCTAGGTCTCTGTGAAAGTCGCTACCACCAGTGGTAGAAGTCTGGTGGGAATGGAGTGGGTTTCCTTCCTCCCCCTAACCGTTGCATCAGCTCCACCCAATGAGTTTGGGTTGGATCTCGTAGACCATGTGGAGCTACTTGAAATCTTGGGCTAAGTCCCAGTAACCGCTCAAAAAAGAAAGTGCTAAGTATGCTGGAAAACCCAAAGTTCCTTGTCCTTCCCAACTTACAATTAGTTAGTTGTTGTTTCATATGGTTTAACAACGATGCTCTCCAATCATATATTGTGGGTCTCATACACTCTACTACTTAAAACATGAGAAGCCTAGAGGCCTAATGCAATGATTCCAACCTTGCTATCCTGGCTAGTACCAACACTATAAACTTGAGACTGAAGCTCTAGATGGAGTTCACAGGAACCTAGAGTCCGATATTTTAAGTTTTTGAAAGACAATACATAGCTATACACTCCTCGATGGTGACCCCACCTCCCATCCCACGATCCCTCAAGTTGAATAGCTCGCCTTAGCAGGATAGTCCAGTAATGAAATATATGTCTTCTACTTCGGGTCTCAGGGGCATCCCATCTAGCTGAAAAACCTCTGTGTCTAGATCCCAATAGTTAACAAGCATTTGTAAAAGCATTGGTTGGGCTCTCAAGTTCCCAAGTTGCCAAAAATTATACAATCCACATCCCCTTAAATATTGTTAAGCATTTACATCACGCTGGACTACCCTATCCACATCCTCATGTTCGCGCTCCCTCCATTCTAGCACCATCCTGCAAAATAGACATGCATTTTGATGATATTTTGCCTTTAATTTGGACATGTATGCTCTTATATGCGACCTTTTTTTGTGACAGTCATGTGTATAGGCAGGTATGCTTTGCTTTGTCTGCATATACTTGGCCCTATATGTGACCTGATGGGTTGTGACTCGCGTGGGATGGGATATCCATTTTTAGGTGGCTCCAAACTAAAACCTACACCATAGAAATTGAAAATAAATACATATAAAATATGAGGGATGGGACGAGGATCTACCTGGCCCTAACAGTTCACGATTTCAATTCTTCTAGCTCCTAGAATTGACGATTGAAGTTGGTGTTCCAAAATGGCTCCAAATGCACTATGTGTGGTAAAAATGAAATGGGACTTATATTGAATGCACTTTTTTCGAGGTCTTGACGTGTTCGTCTCTATAACAAGTATAACTTCGAACTGGTATATAGGATAGGATCAGTTTTCATATGCATCATGCATTTTCCTATGACCATGTCTCCTTAACTATAGGTACGAACCCACTTCGTAATGCTACAGAACCTCACATTGCTGCTAGAAGTGGCATTACATAATTTGTAGAGCCTTCATATTCATGGGTGCCCTAGTGAGATCCCTATTTTCCATTTGGTACCCATGCTGAGATTCTTCCCTTAGGTCTGGGTATTAATTCTTGCACATGATCTAGGAACTAGGAATCAAAATCATCAAAGAATTATTAACAAAATAATCATGAATTGGAAATAACTGGAATACCAAATAGGTTTCCTCTCTGTATATTATATAAACAATAAACGATT
>LPNX010465841.1:68887-175759 GCA_001517045.1 Pseudotsuga menziesii | reverse complement strand
CAATTAAACTTAGGATAGTGGTTTAACTAGGCCAATTTGACCGAAGGAGTGAGTATGAAAGTAAATGTCTCCAACACCCCCCCTTAAGCTATACTCAGGAAGAGTTATAAAACATAGATGCATAAAATTCTAGGGCCCTGGAAACAAAGGCCATAGGTCACCCTGTACAATAAATTAACTGCTTAATATAACCAAGGAAATGGGAAAAACCTCATGGGAAAAATACCCCCCCTCAAACTAAGCAGTAAATCAAGAATTTGGTTCTTCTATGCAGCAGCATCCTGAGATTGTGCATGTGAACATATGAATCCAAACTAAATGAATATTTCTGGAGGAATCTTCCACTTTGGAAGAAGAACAATGCACTCAACTGAATCAGAAATATAAACAGCTGCACGGTGAGAACTGGACCCATGTAGAGCAACTGAAATCATCTGAAGAGAGAGCAAAGGTTCTTGAGGATTCAAACCATGTATGGGACACTCAAGAAACTGATATGTTGCATCCCTGAACAACAAACCATGAGTGGTAAAATCAGCCCCAATTTTTAGGAGCAAGTGTCCAAGCGGATGCAGAATGTCTTCCTCTTTGCTTGTTCTGTGACGAGATGAGCATGTGACCAAAGGTAGAGAATCCCTGGGACTCTGGAGAGCGAATGCTTGAGCTCCATAATATTATATAGATTCTGAAATAGCTAATGAATCACAAAATAAAATATCATAAACCTCACAGGAGGAAACTAACACCAAATCCCCATCAGCAAAATTGAAGAAGAATTGCGGTACTTGATTTTTCACACCAGAATTGGTGAGAGAAGCTACAAGCATGGCTGAAAGCTCTTGAATTTTAAAATATGAACAAAATAATATCAGATCAGAATGTAAATCAGATATAAATATGTTCACAACAGATCCAAAACTGTGAAATGAAATCAAATCCCCAGCAGCAGTTTCAAAGGAGACTTGTGGTACTTGTTTCTTCACACCATTGATGAGAATAGCTACAAGCAGTACTGAAGGCTTATGAACCTAAAATTTTGAACCAAGAAATATCATATCAGATACAAATAAGATCATATCAGATCCAATAAGGTTCATATCAGATCCAAAATTATGGTCAACCTAGACGATGGATGCACAGTTGTCTTTTTCTTCAAAATTCTGAATTTTGGTGCATGCAATCCTACAGGATTTTGCTGGAATATCTAGATCATGGGGAGAAAATGTGTCACTCTTATAATATGATATTTCTTCCAAAATATCCAAGTTTTTACATATTTTCACACCAGCAGCAACATTAGAGGGATAAAAATCAAATTTCTCTTCACTTTCGGAAGCAATTACTGGTAAATTTTGCACAGAATTCAAAGGAAAATCACCAGTGAATGTTTGCATGGAAGTGCAGTAGTATTTTTCTTCAATATCAGAGATTCAAATGTCTTCTTCTGTTTCAGCAATATGAGAAGATGAGATATCAGAGATCTCATGAACTTCCGGAGCATTAGGAGAAGGAGTCACTTCATGGAGACTTTTTTCCATTCGAATTGAATGTGTAGAAGATTTTGCTTCATCTTCATCTTGAACAACTTCATTAGAGAGAGTAGTGGCCGTGAATTTTGAGTGAAGAACTCTTGCGGTGCTGGCTGCAATCTCCAAAGTACTATTATGATCCTCATTGTGCTTGCCAAAGGTTCTATCCAATATTGGCCAGAAATTCTTTGGGTATTCAGCATAATTAGGAATAAGGTAGTACAAGCTATCATCAAGGGCCAGACACATTGATCCAAAATCTCTGTCAATTTCATTTAGCCAGTCATTCTCATTCTCATAAGTCTCTCTTCCAATTCCAATAGACACCTCATAGAGACATCGTCTCTTGAGATACGCAATCATCTTCAACTTCCATTTCGAATAGCTTGTGAATTGAGTGAGAGGAGGGATTGATGAGTCCATTCGAAGTTGTACTTGATAAAACCTGCAAATCAAAACAAAAAGGGCACCGTAAGGTCGGACAGACTACACATTTAGGCTTTCATCACACCCAGCATAGTCAATCAAGCAAGCTTGATCAACAAGTTCTTTACTTGGGGTATTAAGTGGTAAGCATTGGATTCTGGTGCAGTGCTGGATTCTTGAGCTATTGCTCGAATTTCATGGACAAATCTATCCAAAATATTGTTCTTGAGAGATTGATCTTCGTCCCGCCGCATGCTCTGATACCATATTAATTCTTGCACATGATCTAGGAACTAGGAATCAAAATCATCAAAGAATTATTAACATATACTCATGAATTGGAAATAACTGGAACCAAATTGGTTTCCTCTTTGTATATTTAATAAACAATAAAGGGTTACAATACCAATGCTGAGCAATGGCTTAACTCCATGAAGAATTTGAATACCTAAAGAGACAATTCGAATTCAGTGAGTGAGTCTAGCTTAACAAACTCTTTGCCATTCAATCTCACTCAGTTAACCATTTGACTAAAACCCTAATTGACTCACCAAACCCTAACTGAAGTTGGAGTGCAATAAATGACTGAATCTCAACTGAAGGAGATCAAACACATGTCATAGCAATCCAATCATCAAGTGCTAGTACTGCATGACTCCAATAAACCCTGATGAGGTTAACTGAAGCTGAACTGACCATCAGAAGTTGGTGAAGGCACCTTGTTCACTCCAGTTCATTAAAATAATAATAAATAATCATTAAATAATATATTTAATGAATGGAGGTACCTTAACTGACTGTAACTGATTGGTTGAACTGAAAGTAACCACCAGTTAGCAATTAGGTGCATGAATTTCACACAAATCACCCCTAGAGTGCTCCAGTTAGCCTCCTTGACTGTAGGAGAAGGATAAGTTAGCCTCCTTTACTGTAGGTAGGCGTGGGAGTGACTAGGATGATGGTAATTAATGCTCCACTGATGTCAATTAAACTTAGGATAGTGGTTTAACTAGGCCAATTTGACCGAAGGAGTGAGTATGAAGATAAATGTCTCCAACACTGGGAGTCCCTTAGAGTCACACCATGTCTTTGAGCGAGAACCTCATATTCTCTCTTGAACTTTATCTTGTCCATCTCCCACAAGGACTCTCGTTCATATCAAGTTGTAATTTCATTTCATGCGTCTGCTTTTCATATTGAGATTTACGCCATCTTTTTGCTTCAGTTTTATGAACCATATAGTCTAAGCTTGCCTTAATTCTATCCAAGAAGAGCCTTTCATATATATTTTGTAGCTTGAATAACCCTTACCTGAAGGAGACATCCCCCCAAGTGTCCTTATCCTACATGTGCTTCGTTGTATTGAGAATAGGTATGTTCCATTTCTTGGAACAATTTTTCTTTCCTGTGACACTTGTTTCCTCCTAGTTTTTCACTATAAGCAATTTTATTCTTTTTTCAAGCCTTCCAATATGAAAGATACGAAAAAAATAAAAAATAAAACATAAAAATTCAGACGGGAAATGATATTACTTTGGAAGTTGTTGTTTCATGTCACCTTCGAACAGAGCAGTGCCAATTCCATCCATTGGTTGGGTTATTAGTATGACTTTAGGAGTTGTACTCGTTACTCTAATTTTTCTCCATTAACTAGTTATGCTTAGAGTACCTATGGAGCCTTTGTCGATGCCTCCTGTGTTGCAGATTTGTTCCAATTTTCATGTTGAGTCTATGCTTCCTATTAGTCTCCACCTGCCTTATGCTCTTGTTCAAAGGAAGTCTTGGACTGAGTCGGGCATTCCTTAGTTATATTGTCTTTGCATGGAAACCATTCCCGATATAGTTACTGGTTCGTGCACTTCTTGTTCATATGAATTATTCCAAATTATCCAGTGTTGCTAAGTACCTCATTTTGGTTGATGGAGATTTCTTAATGTCCTCCTTCCAATGGATTCCATTCCATAAAATCCAGATCATTTATTTTGTAATAGGTATCTAGAGTCCATTGAGTTCCTTAAGACTTGTAGTCATCAGTGGAAGGTTCTCTCACCATCGACAATTTTGGGAATACATCAATGTCCCCTAATCGATGGATTCTTTCAAGTGTTCAACCTCAACACCTTTATTCACACTTGTTTGATTTCACTTTGTACATTGATTCCCATTATCATTATCGGTAAGATATCTTGCATCTATTAACGGTATACATCAATGACCAGTAATTAGAAGATGGTCCATCATGTTTGACCTCGACACCTTTATTCGCATGATGGTACATGTACCAGTATAGGTTTTTGTAGAAGACCTCCAAGCTTGGTGGAATTCCATATATCCTAACCCTTGATCGTGCTAGTATTCATGAGATTTCAATTCTCATGCCTAGATTCCAGTGTGCTATCAGATGTCTTCATTTAGTATAGAGATATTATTTCACTGTGTATTGTATGTGGTGATGACCACATGTGACATATGTCTATTATTCATACTCATGTCCATTGTACTATTATGTATTCGAAACTGCTACATTTCATATTTGCAGTCACATGTTGAGATGTATCATTGTATTGTACTAATGAGTGGTTTGTTTTTCCATCTAGGTCTTCATTACTCCACTTTTGGGATTGGTATAATTTATTTCGACCATCATGTTACCCCTCTGACCTAACACATTAGGGGGCATCTATTATATATTATTTTACCACACTTGGTAAATCATGTCTTTATGGCCTTCCATGTCCCTATGCAGACTCTTTGGACCCCCTTTGCTCAAAATAAACTTTGATGATCTATCCCTTAAAAAATACCTATTTATTGGTATACATGAGTCACATGCTTACATATCATGTGTACATGTAGCTTGTCCCACTATGACCTGCGTACATCGAGAAATATGCCCAAAAAGAAAACATTTTGGAGTTTTCCTCAATGATTCATGAATAACTTGACTATTGGCCTTCCATATGCCTGGAAATGCTCCGACTCGACCCTTCACTTCTTATCGAAGGGATATATACTGAGCCTCTTGGATGCATTAGAGGAGGATACATTATGAGAGAAAGAAAACTATAGTGGATTTGTGCCCCATTCATACATTCTTGTTGTTAGAAAACAAGACCACAGAGCAATAACATATATATAGTTAAATCATTAAACAAGATGCAAAACACATTAAACACGTTATAGAGAGACACAGATATAACGTGGTTCACCCAAACGATGGGCTGCATCCCCAAATAAATTCTCAGTCCTTTTATTACAGTCCAGAAAGATGAAGGGATACAACCTACAGTAAAACCACTGCACTTCCTCTTCACGCTCTCACAGTCTCTCCCTAACAATCACAGATATTTTTTACTATACAAAATAATACCATACACAGTCATGTTACAATTCTTTCCTTTATAAGGGAAATACCATGGGAAAATACTACGGTTAACCCAATACCATGGGTTTGCAAAACTGTTGGCCAACACACATCCCAAGGCAGAGGGAATGAGTGTACATTACACCTAGGGTACAAACACAACTGAATAATATCTCTGGATCTGGAAGATCAGGCTCCATAACCAACAATCTCCCACTTGGAGACTGATCACAGGAACTCCACCGCTGCTGCACTTGCTAGACTATGCTCTGGACCTTGGACTTGGAAAATTTCTTATTTTCACCTTCATGCTTGAAGGCCAACAGAAACCGATTAGAAACTCAGTTTCTCTCTGGTTACTCCCTTTGTCAACATGTCTGCAGGATTCTAGCTAGTATGTATCTTTTCCGGTTTTAGCAGTTCTTCATCTAGAACAGATCTTATGAAGTGGTACTTGAGATGTATATGTTTAGTCTTCGAATTAAAGGTTGAGTTCCTTGCAAGATGAATGACACTCTGGCTATCACTGTACAACCTACTACTCTCCTGCTTCTTACCCAATTCTTCCATGAACCTCTGCAACCAAATCATATCCTTACTAGCCTCTGTAGCAACAACATACTCTGCTTCCATTGTGGAAAGTGCAACAACCTGTTGTAGTTTTTAAATCCAACTTATTGTTGTTCCACCCACAGTAAACATATACCCTACGGTTCTCCTCCTATTGTCTTTATCACCAGCCATATCTGCATCAACATATCCCTGTAGAACAATTTCTGAACCTCCAAAACATATTGCATGTGAAGTGGTACCTCTCAAATACCTGAGAATCCACTGTACTTCTTTCCAATGCTCTTTACCTAGATTATTCATATACCTACTCACAACTCCCACTGCATGTGCAATATCTAGTCTTGTTCCCACCATGGCATACATCAAGCTTCCAATCGCTGATGAATAGGGAATCCTTCACATGTAATCTATTTCTTCCTGTGTCTCTTGACACATCCCTTACTTAGTTTGAAATGGTTGGCTAAAGGTGTACTAACTGGTTTTTCATTCTGCATTCTAAACCTCTACAACACCTTTTCTATGTACTCACCTTGAGACAACGTCAATTTGTGATTTTTCTTGTCTCTTGTTATTCTCATACCAAAGATTTTATTTTTAGTACCTAAATCCTTCATCGCAAATGAATTATCTAGTTTTCTTTTGAGCACATTTATATCCTGCACGTTAGACCCTGCAACAAGCATGTCATCCACATACAATAACAAGATAATATATCTTCTGTTATCTAGCCTCTTGAAATAAGCACAGTGGTCAGAATGACATCTATCATAACCTTGTTCTGTCATAAACTTATCAAATTTTAAATACCATTGCCTTGGAGTTTGCTTCAAGCCATACAAGCTCTTCTTCAACTTGCAAACCAAATTCTCCTTACCTTTGACCTCTTACCCATGTGGCCGCTACATATAAATCTCTTCCTCCAAATCCCCGTGGAGAAATGTTGTTTTTACATCTAACTGTTGAATATGCAAATCTTCTACCTCCACTAGAATTAAAATAGTTCTAATTGAAGTCATTTGAACAACAGGAGAAAATATTTCATCAAACTCTATACCTTTCTTTTGTGAAAACCCCTTTACAACAAGTCTAGCCTTGTACTGCTTCTTGCCTCCATCTTCTTCCTTCAACCTGTAAACCCATTTCTTCTGCAATGCCCTTTTTTCTATAGGAAACTTAACCAGATCTCAAGTTTGGTTTCTTACCAATGAGTCCATCTCCTCATCCATGCCTTCCTCCCACTTCTTGTTAGTTTTTCATCATATAAGCTAGCATTATTATCTTAGGATCTTTTCAATGAGAGAATAACAAGCACAGCAATAAAACATAAGCACATCACAAGAGACAAGAGACACAAAAGAGATTTTCCTCGGGGAAACCATAAAGGAGAAAAACCTGCAACTTCCTTAGAGATAGAATCAGCACCAAAACAGTAAGAGCCCCAAAGCAGTAGTCTTCTTCTTCTGTCTAGTCCCAGGATTTCCTTCCTCACTAATGCGCAACACTTGAGTAGGTGAACGAATGTGATGTCCAAGTGATAAATAGAGAGGCTCTCACTCTCTATTTATATTCTTCCATTTACTTGAAGTGCACTCAATCATGTCGGCCCAACTTAACAATTACTTACTAGAACCTACATCTCTATGAGTGTATAATAACTCTAGTGCCCCGAAACTGTGGGGACTTTAACAATGAATTGACATGACTTGTTTACATTATTGATCCTCCCGATCGAAACATTGGGGCATGACAACATGACTCAAATACATAATAGAAACATCCCGGAATAAACATCGGGTTATAATATATAAGATACATAGAAGAATACATTCCAAAGTTACATATACATCAACACTCCCTCTTAACTAGGAAGGTATTCTTTCGACACAATTTTCAGCACTGGTCTTCTTCTCTATATCAACTGGATCATCTCGTCATTTGCATCTTGATTCTTTTGAGTCTTCAAGTCATCTTCACTGGATCTGGATCATCTCTCGATCTGGATCATCACGGAACATCATCACTGGATCTGGATCATCTCTCGATCTGGATCAACAACACTGGAGTGGATCTGGATCATCTCTCAATATGGATCAACATCACTAGACTGGATCTGGATCATCACTCGATATGGATCATCACTGCTAGATCTGGATCATCACTTGATCTGGATCATCACTGGTGCTATCTCATGATTCTTCTCGTCACAGGAAGTTCTACAGAGCCAGCCCTTTTTCATGCTGGTTGTAGGCCTACCCATCATGTAGCTCTTCGCCTAGCACTTACATCTGACCTACTTGTCAGAAAGGCACAACCATATAGATAGGAACACATCCTATCACAGTGCTGGAATACTCCCATCTAGACAAGAACACATCCTATCACAGTGATGGAATATTTTCCCACTTTCATCCAGACAAGAACACATCCTATCACAGTGATGAAAGACTCCCATCCAGACAAGAACACATCCTATCACAGTGATGGAAGATTTCCCACTTTCATCCAGACAATAACACATCCTATCATAGTGATGAAAGACTCCCATCCATACAAGAACACATCCTATCACAGTGATGGAAGATTTCAGCACTTACATCTGAGCACGTGGGAACACATCCCTCAGTCGCTCCAGAAAGGCTCTGCACTTACATCCATCTAGATAAGAACACATCCTATCACAGTGATGGAAGGGCTTGCACTAACATCTGATCCTATGAGAACACATCTTAGTAGTCATATCAGAATGGCCCCCAATCCTCGACTGAGCTACCTGGTAACTGACCAGGCGCCTCCATTCTCCTAGAGAATGGCAGTTGCCCTTACATCTGACTTGCTCATCGAAATGGCCAAAACTCACATCTGACATGGAAGGAACTTAATCCTTTAGCCATGACAGAATGGTTCAGCCCTTACATCTGACCATGGAAGGAACCAATCCTCTCACCATGTTAGAACGGCTACTCAGTACTACACTGAGTGATCCTGGTAACTGACCAGGTGCCTCCATTCCTAGAATGGAAATTGCCCTTACATATGTCCTGCTTGACAGAATGGCCAGCACTCATATCTGTCATGGAAGGGAGCAACCCTATCACCATGATAGAATGGCTCAGCCCTTATATCTGACCTACTCGTCAGAATGGCTATGGGTCTCATCACTTTCTCTTGGAGGGAACCTCGATCTGGAGAACACCAAGTCTCTCTTTGAAGTACTCGAACTTCATCCTATCCAATGGCTTTGTCAATACATCAGCTATCTGTTCCTCCATCGCAACATACTTGAGCTTCACTGCTCCTCTCTGCACCATATCCCTGATATAGTGATACTTGATCTCGATATGCTTCAACTTGTCATGGAACACTGGATTCTCTAACAACTTCACGCAACTCTGGTTGTCACAATGTATACAAGTAGCATCCAACTGGAGATCAAATATATCAGACAGTAGCTTCCGCATCCATACTACCTCACAACTAGCTGAACAAGCTATGACATACTCTGCTTCATCTGTACTCAGTGCCACACAGGATTGCTTCCTGTTAAACCAAGAGATCACACCTAATCCCATACTGAAGCAACATCCTGAAGTACTCTTCCTGTCGATGGCACTGCCTGCCCAATCTGAATCAACATAACCCTCTAGGTTAATCTTCTGATTCGCATCGTACTTGAGCCCATAATCAATTGTACCCTTCAGGTACCTTAGAATATGCTTTGCAGCAATCAAGTGAACACTTCTCGGGTCTGTCAGGTACTGGCTCAAGGTGTTCACAGCAAAGAAAATGTCTGGTCTCGTGTTCGTCAGGTACATCAATGACCCAATCATCTGACCATACATTGTAGCATCAACTGACTTTGATGAAGCATCACTCAGTAGATTCAGGTTCGACGCCATAGGTGTGGCCATAGCCTTGCAGTCCATCATCCCAAACCTCTTCAGGATCTATACTACATACTTTCCTTGTCCAAGGAATATTCCATCCACACTCTGCCACACCTCCATACCTAGAACAATAGTGCATTGACACATAACAGGAGCATCACTGGTCTTCCATCTTCAACCTTGAAGCAAAGGTTGGAATCCACTTTACTCTTAGTAAAGCTTAGAGTCATCAGTAATCTATCCATCCTGTCATATCATGTCGAACCTCAGGAAATTTTTGTATTCACTCCCTCTGAAGCGGAGCATCATACTCCCTCTGTCTTATGTGCTCTATGCACTGAAAACATTTTGTACTAGAGTGACAAGTAGCTTCCTATGCTACTAATATTCTATGTGACCATCTAGTGTATATACTTACATCTTCAACCTTGTAGCAAAGGTTAAGATCTTCATCGGGCTCATCATGTATGTCTTTAAACTCTTACTAGCTGCAAATGTCTCTTCGTAGTCAAGGCCTTCTTTTCGTGAGAAGCCTCGTGATACGAATCTTGCCTTGTATCCCATGATGTTTCCATCTACGGCATGATGGAATTATGAACTTCTCTTCAGGTCTCGATACTGCACCTAGACATCATTCTTCTTGAACTGGTCTTCTTGTTTGCTTCTTCATAGCTGGAAGATTCTGCATCAATGATGTCGCTGCATTCATCATATTATTCTTTATCTTGAACTGTCGTCACTTGTTCTTCGGAGCAAGTCTTCATTCTTCTTTGCTTGTAGGTGATTATGTATGCGATCTTTCCTACAAGTCAAATGCATTTATATGGTTAGAAACATTTCATAAGGAATATTCATACTGGAAAGTTATTATGCATAAATATATGATCATGCAACTACTTTAGCCAATACAACATTCATCCATATCTCACTGAAGCTTTCTAGATGCCTTCCATCTCTACCAGGACAACATTGAGATTGTGCAGTAATCCAATATGTCAGCAAAGAGGTTTCATTCTAGATAAGTAGCAATGGAGAGTTGTATAGAACCATGAGCTACTTACCCATCACATGCATATTAGTAGTATGATGTCATAAATGCAAGCATCCTATCATGCATAATACATCAAATGAATATAAACAATAACAAAACAATATCATGAAATGACAATTGAATACTTATCTTTATTTGTTTCGTGGGTAGACTCCTTCTTGAGTCTTCAGCTTCATCGTCTTCTTCATTCATGATAGCATCGTTTCTTATCCAAATGCTAAGATGGATAATAAGTTCTTCAAGAGTTGATATCTTCATATTCCCCATTGATTGAGGGATCTTCCTTGGATGGTGAGAGCTTGATCTTCAATTGCTCCCATCTTCTCTTCTCTTCTTATGAGTCGAGCTTCTTCTTCTTCCCAGAGTCTGCTGAAAGTAATCACTTCCTTCTGGAACAAATTCCTTGAATGAATGAATTCCATGATCCTGGGAGGCCATTCAAGGTGGCCATCACCACTTCTTCATTCTTCACTTTTTCTTTTACCGCTTCAAGTTTTTCTTTGATTTGAGAGACCCTTGTAAAGTATGACTGCATGGTCTCTGCATTTTGGATTTTCACTTCCTTCAAATATTTTCCTTCAAATAGATTGGTTAAGGAATCAAAACTCATTAGTGTATTTTAGGGAAGACACTTGTGGTACAAGTTGATCCATGACTGAATCAACTATGATCTTCTTGGCCTTGACCAAGTTCTTCTTGTGTAAGGCTTCTAGCCTTATCTCCCTCTGGAACTGGAACCTCTCTACTCATGTAGGTGTCCAATCCATTTTCTTCAGAGAGATCAAATAATTCTATTCTTGGAAGTTTTCAACTTCACCAAGATTATCATCAAGCTGATGTGATAGATCACTTTGAAATGAGAACCTCAAATGAAAATAGCAAAGGATTAGATCTTACCGATTTGAGGTGTCTATCTTGGTTCCGTAGTTGGCTGATCTAGGGTTTGTCACAGAAACCCTAATTTTCAAAACTCGGAATCTTTCAGATCTTATTGGATAGACAGATAGATATATTCAAATGGAACTGTCCAATGTATTCCTTTTCTGAAAACAGTGGAGGGAAGCTCTCGGAACAGGAAGCCCTAATTTTCCAATTTCTTCTGCAGAAATGTCTATTACTGTTCCTATGATATATCCTACATTAATGCTCCTATGTGTCTAAAGTTTCTAACTGAGGTAACCTCGCATGTCCTTGATATAAAACCACAGGTTTCATCAGAATTGGTTTCACCATTTTGGATTTAGGATCCTTCTCCCAAGGTGACCTGTTACAGGACTGTTCAGAATAGTGAAGTTTTACAGAATGCCACGTGTCACTGGTTGATATTATGAGTCTGATATTTGGAACACCAAAATTACAGTCCATTTCCTTTCTGGAACATCTTCAGGAATTCCATTTGGACCTCTGTATCCCAAGATATTTCAGATCTCCCCGGATGTCCTGTTTAGGGATGAATTCTGGAAGAGGATGGAACCCTAATGTGGAGGGATCATATATCCCATAATATAGAGAATATGAGGCTGATTTGTGGATATAGTGTTCATCAGGATTTTATATTCATCCCCTGCAATTTTCAGCTTCTGAGACTTCTCCAAACTCGGAATATAGCGACTGTACCAAAACGTATCAGTTTTAGTATTTAGGGTTTTTCTAGCTTGGGGTCAAACTAGGGTTTGACTTTCCCGGAGTTTCACCCAACCAAATTTCTTGATCCAGGTATCTAAAATTTGGTTTTGAGGAGGATAACAATCATATGCTGGTCTCACTCAAAAATTCCTCTTCTGTAGAAAGCCCTAATTTCCGCATCGAAAACTGAAAATGCTCAGAATCGAATTCTGCTTCGACAGAAAGATGCGGCCTAAGGAGGAGAGTTGTTCCACCTTAATTTTTCTGAAAATATGTGGAGGAAGGTCCACAAAATAGGAATCCCTAGTTCCCGCAGCTTCATAGTGTCTTCTTCTCAGGTTAGCTCTGATACCATGTTAGTTTTTCATCATATAAGCTAGCATTATGATCTTAGGATCTTTTCACTGAGAGAATAACAAGAACATCAATAAAACATAAGCACATCACAAGAGACAAGAGACACAAAAAATATTTTCCTCAGGGAAACCATAAAGGAGAAAAATACGCAACTTCCTTAGAGATAGAATCAGCACCAAAACAGTAAGAGCCCCAAAGCAGTAGTCTTCTTCTTTTGTCTAGTCCCAGTATTTCCTTCCTCACTAATGCGCCACACTTGAGTAGGTGAATGAATGTGATGTCCAAGTGATAAGTAGAGAGGATATCACTCTCTATTTATATTCTTTGATTTACTTGAAGTGCACTCAATCATGTCGGCCCAACTTAACAATTACTTACTAGAACCTACATCTCTATGAGTGTATAATAACTCTAGTGCCCTGAAACTGTAGGGACTTTAACAATGACTTGACATGACTTGTTTACGTTATTGATCCTCCCGATCGCAACATCAGGGCATGACAACATGACTCAAATACATAATAGAAACATCCCGGAATAAACATCGGGTTACAATATATAAGGTACATAGAAGAATACATTCCGAACTTACATATACATCAACACTTCTTTCTAGTTTCTACCTGCATTTATTCTTCATAACATTCTGGTTCACCAGAATTAGTCATCAATAAATAATACAGTGAAGGAGAGAATCGTTCAAGGGGTCTACTTAACCTGGTAGACTTTCTTATAGTTGGAGGAGTTTAAGGTGCCTTCTGTTGCACTTGATTTTTTGGTGCCTTTGGAATTTCATTTTCTTTGATTTCATCAAGCACTGTGTACTCTGTGTTTTCCTTTTCCACTTTCTTTCCCTACAATTGAGATTTGTACATGTCCTTTTCATTGAATACTACATCTCTACTCCTAATGATTTTCCATTTTTCATAATCCCATAAACGATAACCAAAATCATCAACCTTGTATCCAATAAAGGTACATTTCTTGGATTTAGCTTCAAGCTTTTATCTATCATCTTTATCAATATGGACAAATGCTTCACAACCAAAAGTTATCAGAAATGAGTATTTTACCTGTTTACCTTTCCATGCCTCCTCTGGAATGCCACCATCCAAAGCGCTTGAAGGCCCTCTGTTTATTAAATAAATGGCAGTGTTTACAGCATTAGCGCAAAAATGTAATGGCAACCCTGCATGAAATCTCATACACCTTGCATGCTTCATGATCATTCTGTTCATCCTTTCTGACACACCATTTTCTTGTGGTTTTCCAGGGACTATCTTCTCTATGCGAATCCCATTGTGTGAACAGTAACTATCAAACTCCTTGCTACAGTACTCACCTCCATTATCAGATCTAAGACATTTCAACCTTTTTCCTATCTCATTCTCAACCAAATCTTTCCACCTCTCAAAAGTATCAAACACATCAGATTTCTGTCTAATGCAATAAACCCAAGTTTTTATGGTTGCATCATCAATAAAATTAACATAATAACAAGAGCCACTAAGATATTGTACCTGAGTTGGTCCCCATACATCTGTATGGACAAGCTCTATCTTTTCACTCTTCTTTTATTTCCCAACCCTACAAAAACTAACTCTCTTCTATTTTCCATAAATACAGTTCTCACAGAATTCCAAACTTACCTGCTTCAGATTTGGAAGCAGTTTCCTTGAGTGGAGAATATGCATCCCCTTCTCACTCATGTGGCCAAGCCTATGATTCCATAACACCACACCTGTTTCTATGGAAGCTACAGAGATAGAATAATCAGTATTATGTGGACATAAATATAATGTACCTATCATATCTCCTTTTTCTATTACCATTGATCCTTTTGTGACCTTCCACCACATTTCTCCAAACATAGACAAACAACCTCCATCTCCCAACTGCCCTGTTGAGATCAGATTTATTTTCATAGTAGGAATGTGCCTTACATATTTCAGAAACTAGTCATTTCCATTATTTAACTTAATCCGTACCTTACCCTTTTCAACAATTTTACATGGTTCATCATCCCCCAATAGCACATGCCCAAAATCACCTTGGACATAATCATGAAAGAATTTCCTATGGGGTGTAGCATGACATGAAGCCCCTGAATCTACTACCCAGTAATCACTAGTATTATATAATGCAAGAACCAAAGCATCTTGTAACACATCACCTACTACATTTTCTTCCTAAGCAGTCTCTTATTGTTTGTTTCCTTTCTTCTTTGGAGCTCTACAGTATTTCTTCATATGTCCTTTCTTACCACAGTTCCAACACTCTATTTTTTTGGATCTAGACTTGGCTCTGACCTTTCTAGACTTTCCATGGTTACCTGGGATTTTTCTTCTCTCCTTTTGTCTCCCTTTGTTCTCCATGGTCAACACATTATCTGATGTCTCACCTGTGTTTTTTCTTTGTATTTCCTCACTAAGAATAACACCAACAACATCATCAAACTTAAAAGTGTTTGAACTAGGGACAGAGTTACTTACAGCCATGACCAAGCTATTACAACTTTCTGGCAATGAACAAAATATTATAAGAGCCCTAAATTCATCATCAAAGTTCACTTTTACAGAACTTAACTGACTGGTAAGTGTATTAAACTCATGTAAATGATCGGCAACAAATCCACCTTCCAACATCTTCATATTAAATACACGCTTCATTAAAAATACCTTATTGGAAGCCGAGGATTTTTTGTAGATATTACCCAATGCGCTAGTCACACCCTCTGTTGTTTTTTTTTGAAATATTGAAAGCCACCGACGAAGACAGGCCTAGCTGTATTGTTCCCAGTTCCTTTTTGTCAAGAACCTCCCATCCTTCATCCTTCATAGCCACCAGTTGTTTTGCTTTTCCGCCCAATGGCAGGTACATATCCTTCTAGTACAGATATTTTCGCCATTGCTCCCACTCGAACCAGGAACCCTTCTTTCCTGCGAGTTTATCAGCCAAATAGACCTTTTGGATTTGATACCAATTGTTAGAAAATAGGACTACAGAGAAATAACACATATATGGTTAAATCATTAAACAAGATGCAAAACACATTAAACACATTATAGAGAAACACATATATAACGTGGTTCACCCAAACGATGGGATACATCCACAAAGAGATTGCTAGTCCTTTTATTATAGTCCAAAAATATGAAGGGATACAACCTACAGCACAACCGTTGCACTTCCTCTTCACGCTCTCATAGTCTCTCCAACATAATCACAAAGATTGTTTACAATACAAAATAATACCATACAAAGTCATGTTACAATTCTTTCTTTTATAGGGGAAATACCATGGGAAAATGCTACGGTTAACCCAATACCATGGGTCCGCAAAACTATTGTTCAACACACATCCCAAGGCAGGAGGAATGAGTGTACAGTACACCTGGGGTACAAACAAAACTAAATAATATCTCTGGATCTGGAAGATCAGGCTTCACAACCAACACTTGTGTCTACATCCCTCTGTCCTTTTGAGAAACCATTGATTCTCTTCCCAAGCTTGTCATTGTCTTGTGAGCTTTCCATTGATATGGAGGATTGAAGTGGTGGAGGTCTAGGTGGAGGAATCGGTCTCTTGATTTCGACGAGGTGCTGACATAGTTTTTCACTTGTATCTTTGTTTATAATTAATAGAATATCCATTTCTCATCCATTGTATGTTTGTAACTATGAATATTCTTGTCCATGGATGTAGTTGCTTTGATTTATACATATTGGATTTATATATGCTAGAGTACGTCTAAAACTTAATATATATCATGATTTTCTATTTCGTTGTTGTTGAGAATGGAATATAGGTGCAAGTGTGGTTGAAATGCTCAATGGGGATCTACTACAACCTGTCGAAATAAGGTAGGTTTTCTATCCCTTAGTGTTAGCTTTGTTTATCTCTATTGCATATGGAAATGGATTGATTTCTGGGGTCATACAGTTTGTTGTGGTCTACCCCAAGATATATGAATTTTTCTCTGTAACAAGTAGGAAGATACAAACACATGAGAATATTTACTATATCTATGATAAATAAATGTTATCCATCATTCATGTTTTGATCAAGTTTAGGCAATACTTGGTGGGAAACAAATTTGTGGTCAATAATGATCATAACAGCCTAAGGTACTTCCTCACTCAAAAGGATCTAAATCAAAGGAAACAAAAGTGGGTGAGTAATATTCAAGCATTTGAATTTGATATTGAATATGTGGAGTGAAAGAATAATGTGGTGGTTGATGCCTTTTCTAGAAGACCTTCTATTTCTCTAATGGATATAACCGAAAATTGGAAAGCCATATTAGAAGTAGAATATGCAAAAAATAAGTTTTCTTGTGAAATTTTTGATGGGACTAACCATGATGATAGGTATAAGGTGTTGGAAGGAATCATATACTACAAAGATATAATCTATTTGGTACTTGGTTCGAGTTTGAAAGAGAAAGTTTTAAAGAAAACTCATGATTCTCCTCTAGCAGGACACCCCGGTTTCTTCAAAACATATAGAATGTTCATGGAAAGGATAATATTATGAAATATGTTAATGAATTCCCCACATTTCATCAAAACAAAGTGGAGCACACTCATCCAGCAGGCCTCTTACACCCATTGCATATTTCAGAACGAAAATGGGTGAGCATTTCCATGGATTTCATCACTGGTTTGCCAAAGGTACTTGGTAAGGATTGCATATTTGTAGTGGTGGATAGACTCACTAAATTTAATCATTTATTTGTTTTTACTACCACTTTTACTGTTGCACAAGTGGTTGAACTATTCTTTAAATAATTTTTCAAATTGCATGGGATTCCCAAGAGCATTGTTAGTGACAAAGATAGCATATTTTTTAGTGAATTTTGGAAATAACTCTTCAATATGGTGGGGATGAATTTGACACCTAGAACAAGCTATAATCCACAAACTGATGGCCAAGCAAAGAGGGTGAGTCAATGGTAGGAAGACTACTTCAGGAACTATGTTAGTGGGAATAAAAAAACATGGATCAAACGGTTCCATTTGGGTGAGTTTTGTTACAATACTACCTTTCAAATGTCCATTGACATGTCTCCTTTCAAAGCACTTTATGGTTATGATGCATCCACTTTTATTGACCACATTTTTTGTGATGATAAAGCTCCAAAGGCTAAAGATTGGATTGAAGAAAATAAAGAAATTCTTAAGGTTTTGAAAGATAACTTGCAGTATTCCCAAAATTAGCAAAAAGAATATGCAGGACAATATAGAGTGGAGAGGCACTTCCAAGTGGATGACTTGTGTATTTGAGATTTCAGCCCTACAAACAAACTGCCATAAAGGGTAAATTTTCAGAAAATATCAAACCAAGGTTTTATGGTCCCTACAAAGTGATTCAAAAAATTGGAGAAGTGGCCTATGAATTGGAGCTTCCAATAGGAAGTAAAATTCATAATGTATTTCATGTTTCATGTCTAAATAAGGTTATAGGTCAGCATATCTCAATTTCAGCAGCAGAACAATAAAAGAATACTTGGTACAATGGAAGGATTTTCCTAGTGAGGAATCCACTTGGGAACATGATCAAATTTTTCAGCATTCAAACTTGGCATTTCTTGAAGACAAGCAATATTGGGTGGGGAAGACTGTCATGTCCCCATCCCAATGATACTACTAGTTAACAATGTTTCACCCACCTACTAGTTCCCTTGGTTGGGAGAGTAGGCATTAAATCTTGCAATAAGGGAGCCTTGAGACCCAAGATAAACTTAGTTTACCATTTACACATTAAATGGGGTCATAAAAATAATAAATATGGATAAAATAAATTGGAATTGCTTCATGTAGACACTTGGAGGTTCATAGAGACCTTGGGTGGCTAGGTTCTTCCTTACACTTGTCATGAATTAACCCAAAATTATAAATTATGAGTAATGGAACGTTTTTGGAAGTTGAAGAGGTGTCACATAACATTTTATTAGCCCAAGTATTCAAATAGGTGAAGAGGAATAACTCTCATGGAAGAGGAAGAGACTAGGAAGAAACTATGTGCCAATTGGAGAGAGATTCCCTGCATTTTATGACAACAATGATGGAAGATTCTATGAAAAAATCATACCTGATTCCACACGTATGAAAATATGACATGTCAGGGATATAGCCACCAAGAGGGTGCATTTGGGGTTTGGAAGAAACAATTCGAATTTGGAGGAAGTTTGAGAGATGAGGAGAAGGACAAGTGTGATGGAGGTTACTAAACATCAAGGATGAGTTAGAGGAATCCTATGGGAGAGAATTCAACCTTGGAGGAACTTAGGAGGGTTATAAAATATGTCATAGGAATGAGAATGGATTTTGATCATTTGATAATTTTCCTTTGGCATTTTGGAAAGCACTCTAGCTTTTCCATTGCACGGTGAGTGCTCATTTGCCCTGCTATTGAGCCAATTTCGAGGGAGTTGTATTCTCATCCAAATTGATTGTTGGAGAGTCCACCCTAATGTCTCATTTGGATCTAAATTTAGTTTTGTTATTTCATATAGTATGCTACTACATTTCATGATTCATCTCTCCTCCCATTCTCTTACTCCCTTCTTCTTTATTCCCATGTTTCCTTATGATGGTGCACTAGTTTGAATTATTCTTGCACCTTGTTGAGTATAGTTGATGCCCAAGCATGTGCGAATGATTTATGGATCTATAATATGTCTCCCATACTCTCATAATTCAAAATTAGCATAAATACATATGCAAAAATGTCCACATTTCCAAGCTATGATTTGACTAGCTTCCATGTATTAGTTTCCATTTCAAAGGAGTTGTGAATCTGATTTGTATTGAGGAGTTAATCTGATGTTATATGTTGTTGAGTGAGATATTGATATGTTGTTAATGTTATACATTCCTTATTCTCTATTGTGGACCATTTCATATGCATTTTATGATTCAAAGTTAAGCTATTACTGTCATTTCCCTTAAGTAAATATCATTGAAAATGTGCATTTGAATGTGAATCTTTATATCTCTATTGAAGAAATTATAATCACACCTAATGAAATCCAATGAAGTCTAATATCGGTCCCCATAATCTATTTGATAATTTGGTAGGGTTGCATATTAGTTGGAGAGTCATTTTTGCCCACACCCTAGGGGGAACTTCATACTCACAATTTTGTCATTTTTACCAATGACCGCAAATTGATTTGAAGATGCCTATAACCTATTATAAAGTGACTAGAGAGTCCATTGAGTAGTCCTAAGACTCACCATATAAGTCTCTACCAAATTTGAGACCCTCTTGTGCCATTCAGAGCCCCTAGAGTCAAGACTAGTCAATACAATTTTACCACAAATTCTGTCTTTGTTTGAAAATTTTCGAAATGGGTCATTACAGACCCAAAAACATTCTGCTCATAACTTACACCACTCAACCACTTGAGCTAGCCCACCAGACTTAAAAAACAGTAATACACACAATATCCAATTATCCATTTTCATACTTCCACTTCCAATTTTATAATAAATGGCATTTGAAATGTGGTCCTCTTATCTAGTGATCTCATATGGTAAGTGAAAATTGTAACTTTATATTTTAAATGGAATGGAAGCTAGAGGTTTGTGATCCCAAGTCGATTAAATTGCCATATATTTGAATGCTTGGCCTTTAGCCAAGGAAACCACTACTTTTTGTTGTTTGCATAGTAGCTATAGGTTACTCTAAATGAAGTGAATCTAAGGATTGTGGTTTTTTTTTGTTTTGAAGAGAGAACATAAAATGAACACTGTTTCCTGTCTTTTTGATGAAGGTGCACAATATTTACTTTGTATTATGTGGAAATGCAATTTAGCTCTGTTCTATTGAGTCTACGAATTGATCTATTTTGACAAATTATGTTTGCTTTGTGCTTATAGCACAAGTGTAGTGGTTACTCCATTTCTTCTCGTCGTTGCAAAGACAGTTATGCGGTGACTACTATCTGATGCAGCAAGAGCATATTTGTCTCGGAATGCTACCTGATGTGAAGGGAATTGTGTATTCATGTGATTAATATTATTCATACTATTCATGCTATTCCAAAAGTGAAATGAATATGGGTGCATAGCTTGGTTCCGTGGTTTCCAAGGCTTTCTATAGGAAATGAGGTAAGCTGGTTCCACATCTGGAGTTGATTCCTATAGGACTGCCTTTACTTGAGGTAGTGAGGGACACTCCTTCGTATCATGGTTCAATTCACAAATATGGCACACTTCCACCTTGTTAAGTGGACATTCCTTCAGGGGATGCTTCTTCCTGCATCTGGGGAAGAATACACCAAGTGTTAAATCTTCTACTGCTTGCTTCTGCTTTTCTCTTATGACATATATTTATGAGGAGATGGAGCTCATCATTTCTGTTTTGAAGTTCTCAAGAAGGTTTCCTATCTTTACTTGGGTGTCTCCTCCATTGGATGAATTCTGTGCCTTGTCGAAGACATCTCATTCTAGTTTGTCCCATTTGTTGGTTCTAGAGGATCCTCTGGAATACCTTCTACATAATTCAATAATCTTATCAAAGGGTTCCTTTGAGATATCCCCATTTCCCAGCAAATTCAACATGCCTAAACAATCTTCTCTAATCCCCCGAAGCAGGATAATATTGAGCACATATAGCCCCATAGTATTCTGTCCTACCCTCTGTACATTGTACAGAATCCTCTCAACAAAATATTCTAGACTCTCTTCGTCCTTTTGCACCATCCAGAACAACTATTCTCTTTTATCTTTTGTGTTACAATACTCCTGGCATTTCTCAAGGAACACCTGCTTCATTTGATCTGAGGTGGTGACAGTCTCACTACCTAGGCTCATAAACCAATGCAAAGCATTATCCTTCAAGGTAGTAGCGAAAATATTTAACTTTTTCTCACTGGAAGTGTAGTCGTAGCTGCGACAAAGGATGTCAAACTCAAAAAGGAACTCATCTGGATCCTCTGCAGCCTTCCCAGAAAAACGTGGTAATACTGATGGAGAGATATTTTTCATGGGGCATTTCTGAGTTGGCTGTCAAATGGGGAAATAGAGTGTGGCCACTGTTCCCTCATGTGGGGGGTCTCCATCATTATGATGGTTTTCCCCTACTACTTCCTCATGATCTTTAGATTCACGTCTGTTATTCATGTTTTCCTTTGCTCTCTCCTATATTTTCCTTCTCTGATCTTCCCACTTCTGATGAAGTTATGTCCATTCCTCCTTTGTCCTCCCGTCAATGTGGTAAACCACCTCTCGATCACCTACTCCCATAGCACTGAATTTGTCTTCATTTGCAGGGACATCTGATGCTGTCGCAGCTCCTCCTGTATTCTCCACTGTGGAAACTGATGCTTCCACCCTAAGGGTAATTGGACTTCTTCTAATAGAGGATCCCTGATGGTGATCTTCGGTACAGGAATTGGTTCTAGCAACCAGATCGTCAATGAATGTCCTTCTCCCCAACGCTGGATTGTTACCACGACCTCGGCCACCTGCCAAATTAGTATTCTGGGTAGTTCTGTGGGTTCTGAGAATGTCACGCTGCACTCTCCTCATATTCATACAACC
The DNA here is from genome assembly GCA_001517045.1 of Pseudotsuga menziesii. NCBI lineage: Eukaryota > Viridiplantae > Streptophyta > Pinopsida > Pinales > Pinaceae > Pseudotsuga > Pseudotsuga menziesii. The sequence goes on along the minus strand of LPNX010465841.1, from coordinate 153,397 downwards.
CAAAACATGAAATATTAAATATTATTGAATAAAAATGAATAGATGCAACTACTATGGTATCTAATAATTATCTTCTCCGGCAACGGCGCCAAAATGTTGGTCACCCTATATGCTAGTTAGTTACACCCAACATACAGAATGCTCAATATAAATTTTCAACGCAAGGAAGTATTTTTATTTCAAAGATAATTCACACTATCTATGCATAAACACTAAGTAGATGATCAATTGAATGAAGCATTCACTATCCTACCTCTCTTTTCAGTCAAAATCCTCTCATGATTAAAACTATTCTGAATTACCTAATTAAGAATTTTAGAATTGCAATTACCTCCCTACAACTTCCATCCAACAACTAATGATTCTAGAATTAAATGACTAGATTACTTTTGCAAGAAGTTAAATCTTAACATTAGCAGAATATATGTAGATCCATCATTACTAGTTTAATCCCACTGATCTAAGAATTGGAAATAACAGGAATTGAACCAAATAATTATAAGATATAATCTGACTGAATTAGAAAACCTGAAAAAGACAAACAATTAAAGGAAACTAGAGATGATCTTGATGATTATAGCTAGCACACACTTGCATAATGAATACTAACCTACACAGTCGACTATCACAACACAGTGCTGCAGTTTAAGAGAAATGCAAATATTGATTATCAAAGGAAAGCATAATGATTAACTATTGTTGTTGTAGCTACCATAAGGAATGCATCTACTACAAATTCTACACCACACAACAGAAAAATCAAAACATCTAATTAACTCGGCGATATCTGTGGGAAGGCAGTCATAGCCTTCAAACAGAGACGCCAGAACTAAAACAGATTAAAATGTAGAAGTGTGAAGAATCCTGCTCCTTAGATTATAATGGTAAAATGAAAGTATAGTTCTCTGTTCATAGCTTACACAGTATATCCAAATCAACGAACCCTTGGCTCAAGATGTTTCCCAATACTTATACATGATCAATCGTAACCTTCACCCACTAATATTGGGCATCCATGAAGATCTACGATCTTCAGGATGCCCTGTTACAACAAGATGCACAACTGTGAGTGGATTTGAATGCTAGAAGAGAATATAGGGAATAATATTGTGTGAGCCATTGATGAGTAAATATAACCAATTTAAGGAATTCCCTTCCTATCACAACTAGACATTCAGCAATGGTGCGCTGTTACAGCTGAATCTGTTGCAACTAATCATATTTCCTGAATACGCAGAATGACTACCTTTGTATGCTTCCAGAGTGTGGGGCTGCGATTGGCGAGTGACAAATGGTATCGAAATCACATCTTCCCTGGAAACACTCGGGATGCTACACCTGTACTCTTCAAATATTGAATTATAGATGTGGTTAAAAAGGGGCATTTTGGGACCCAACAATACACTTATTCAATACAGAATTAGGTTATGCTCCAATTTTAGTCTCATTTTGTATGAATTTTGCATGTTTGATTAGAAATTTTGTGAGTGTAATTGATCTATCACTTGGGTTCAATTTCCACATGGTATCAGAGACTTTGTATATCGATTTCTCTCCTTCCAAGTTGTTATTGCAGGTTCGACATCACTGACTAGGAGCGCATTCTACTAACTGAAGGGCAGAGGAGCTGAGATATGGACCAATCTCAAAGGATCATCTTGAATCCATTCAATTTATTTGAATGGAAAGATGAGATGTGTTACCACCTAATTTGTACTTAGTGGTTTTTTATCAAGTTAGCCTGGTGAACCGGACAAAGATGATTTGTTCAGACTTTCGAAAACCTTCAAAATTGCTTCTGGGAAGTGCTTGTTGTACTATATCACATGTTCATATCCCGTAGGGGAGTTGTAATAAACTATTCTAGCATGATAGTGTCTATAAAAGAATCGGTATCTTGGACTTTATTTGTCAATCCGATCAGCCCAGAGTGTTTTTTCCCTTGGTTATTATTGGTTGTTGAATAAACGACTGATAATTTTTGAGTTTTTCACTCAATACCTCCAAAGTTGGGGTGGTCGGCTTGGCATTTAGGCCTATTGAGGAATGAGGTTATTAGAGTCTATGTGTCAATGTATAAACATGCTAGGAATTATGGTCGAGTCATATGAACATGTCTAAGTCCCCCCTAGGTTTTATTTTTTTTAATTTTTAAAGTTTTCTAAAGTTTTAATTTTTCCAAAACTTAGGATATATTTTGATAGTCTAAATGGAAAAATTGGTTTTGTAATAAAAGTGGGCTCAGAAGTTAGTTTTAGTCATTGGGATGCTAATTCTCTAACTCATACCACCTAGTAAACCCATAAACCCACTTTTCCTATGTTTTGAGTGATTTTCCCATCACTCAGGTCGAAAAACCCTAAAAATCAAATATTGATTATTTTAATTAATAAATTAATTAAATAATGGAGAAAGCCCAAATTCCTAAATTGGTGGGATTTGCTCCAATTTGACTGAAATCAGTCTCATCAGATTTTTATTGACTAGAGATGAGCATTCCTTGACAGAAGGAGTTGATCTGGGATGAAGAGGGAGTGCACCATAGCATGTATTCTTGGGATTTGCGCCCTCTCTCTCTCCTCCACCTAGTTACCTTATTCATATATTTGATTTGTTTAGATATATCATCTTAAAGTAAATTTTAACATAGATCTATCTTATTAAATCTCATAATCTAGATCTTGTTCTTAAAAAATGTTTCATAAGCTTTCTAGATCTAGCTTTGGGGAAATCGTCATTTTTGCATGGCATTTTAAAGTAAATTTGTAGCTTGCATGCATTAGATTTATTTTTTCTGTTATAAAATATAAATCCAGCAATAATTTCACATCATATTGGCTTCCCAAAAACCAAGGAAGATCCCAAGGAAATCTTGCTTTCCTTGGTTCCTTTTTTTTACCCTTTTTTAACTAGTTTTAACTTAGTTGTTTTCGGTTAAAAGTGGGTTGAACCAAAGGTACTTTCAAAGTGATTTTGGGAATATTTAAGTTTAATAATATTTCCATTTTCTATCAGGTATAACAGAAAATAGGAGGAGGTGCTGTCCAAAAAGTGACTTTTGGGCCATCTGGAACCCCCCCGGGGTCTCCCCTTTTCCCGAAATATTTTTTTTTTGCAATTTGTAAGCTCTTTGTTCCATTATGTTTAAGAACCAAGAGGAATAATATCATTTTTAATATATTGTAACCACTAGTAATAAAAAATAATTTCGAATAGGCTCTCTCGAGCCCATTCCCCATCCCCCTTGGGGCGATTCACGTCCCTTTTTCCTTTCTTTGCATTTTTCCTATTTTTTTCTCTAGATTAGTTTCATTTATGAAAAATAGTGTAATTTGATTAATTTCATCATATATTACATATTATAAAGTTAAATTAACTTTAATACTTACCACACGAACCTCGATTGAACCGAAAGGTGAAAGAGGATTATGGTAGATTTAATTAGAAAGGCTGTGGTTTGTTTCATTTTTGCTGCTTCATTATTCATTTTTACAAGAAATAAATTAAAATAAACCCCCTCCTTGATTCCCCAATTGAGGTCCACGTGGACCGAAAGAGGTTCTTGCAGGGTTTTCTTTCTAATAAAAACACATCAATTAAAAATTACTAAAAATTACAAAGACTCTGGTGTGTATGCTCTGCATTTTGGATGCGGTTTGTCCAATCAGTCAAGCTGTGTCAAAAGAAACGTGAGTGACTAGATTAATTAGGTTTCATTCTCCCCAATTAACCACCATCAGGAAAAAAATCCAACACCTCGAACAAATCATAAGCAATGGAAAAATACTCAAAGGAGTGGAAACAACTGGAAAGTGACCTCAAGGTGCCGATCTCTGTTACACCCTAATGGGTGTATTATGAACACAGTCTCCGAGACTACATCCAGCCCACAAACAACTTGCAAGTAGCCGTGAAGGTTTTATTTTTGGAGATACTCCAAGTACCCCTCGGGTATATATGGATTTCCCCCTCGCCTAATTTAACCCACTCATTTATCATATTAAATTAAAATGTACCAAGAGACAATTGCAAAACATTCACTCCAAGAACATGCAAGCACATTTAATCATTTTGCGACTCCATTTTAAGGGACTGGTTATTTGTTTACTTCTTTTGATATATATATTGTGTGTGATCATTGTGCTTACTTGTGCTTCTTTTTCATCTTGTCATCTGTGGTTCTCAATTGTTAATTTCAAAATCCTAAGGAACTTATTCAATTTAATACCATCATACTAAAGTAATTAGCCTTAGTAACTTAATAGGGTCTACCCCCCTTGGATTCGTTAGGAATTGAGCCTAAACGGAGGAGTCAAGAACAAGGTGATAGCCTTGACTTGAGACTTTCCCCCAAGGACACACCGAGTGGCTTGAAGATTTCTGCCATGTCCCCCCCAAGTGTGTGAAAGGAAGCAACAAGATGGAGATACTTTTGAGAGAGAAATGTCTCTATAGGGTTACCATGGCTACTAAGGCAGATCCCAATGCAGTTGTAGAGAAAATAAAATGGAACAACAGGAGGGATGAGGCCTATGGTATTGTGTGTCTGAGCATTTGAAGAGAACTCCTCTTTCATCTTGATTCATTAACATATCCTAATGAGGTGTGGGAGAAAATTGAAGAGATTTCTGGAAACATAGATGAGATGAGAGGACATCAAATCGAGAATGAATTGATCTCCTTGATTCCCAGTAGCTACGAATCATTTCAATGCTAATTTACCAAGTTTAAGGCCCTTGTTTTGCAGTTAAAACAATGTCGGGTTGAAAAGAAGGAAGAGAAACTAGTTTTGTATTAATTCTTTCACATGATCTAGGAACTAAGAATCAATCTCATGAAAGAATAATCAACAAATACTCATGAAATGGTGTTAATTGGAACCGGAATTGGTTTCCTTTTTGTATATTTAATAAACAATGAATGGTTACAATACCAACGTTAAGCAATATCTTAACTCCATGAAGAATTCGAATACCTAAGTAGACAATTCAAATTCAATGAGTGAGTCTAGCTTAACTAACTCTCAACCATTGGTTCACACTCAGTTAACCACTTGACCAAAACCCTAATTGACTCACCAAACCCTAACTGAAGTCATAGTGCAATAAACTACTGAATCTCAACTGAAGGAGATCAAACACATGTCATAGCAAGCCAACCATCAAGTGCTAGTGCTCCATGACTTCAATGAACCCCGATGAGGTTAACTGAAGCTGAACTGACCATCAGAAATTGGTGGAGGCACCCTGTTGAATCCAGATCATTAAATAATAATAAATAATCATTAAATAATATATGTAATGACAGGAGGTTCCTTAACTGACTGGTTGAACTGATTGTAACCACCAGTTAGCAATTAGGTGCATTAATGTCACTCAGATCACCCACGGAGTGCTCCAGTTAGCCTCCTTGACTATAGGAGAAGGCTAAGTTACCCTCCTTGACTATAGGTAGGTGTGGGAGTGACTAGATGATGGAAATTAATGCTCCACTGATGTCAATTAATGTCAATTATACTTAGGATAGTGGTTTAACTAGGCCAATTTGACCAAAAGAGTGTGTATGATGGTAAATGTCTCCAACACCCCCCCTTAAGCTATAATCAGGAAGAGTTAGAAAACATAGATGCATAAAATGCTAGGTCCCCAGTAACTAAGGCCATAGGTCACCCTATACAATGCTGAAACTAAAACAATGCTCAAAACAAACTAAGTGAGGAAAACAGGGAAAACCCAGTGGGAAAAACCCCCCCTCAAGCTGAACACTGAAAGTAGTCTAGATCACCCTGACGAACTCACCCCCAACAGTGAATGGAGGTAAGTGAACTTATTTTATGAAAATCTCTTGGTGAAGATGTCTGCAATCTGCTCATCAGTTGGGCAGTATTGCAGAATGATGATCCTGTCATGCACTAGCTCCCTGATGTAGTGCATGTGAATCTCAACATGATTGGTCCTCTACCTGGTAACTGGATCCGTGGATATGTTAATTGCACTCTGGTTGTCACAAAAGAGGACAGTGGACAAATTACTACCAAGATCAAACTCTAAAAGAATGCCTTGCAACCAAACTGCTTGGATGCAAGCATTCACCGCTCCTCGATACTCGGCCTCTGCTGAAGATAGTGCTATGGAAGCCTGATTTTTACTTGACCAGAAAATAGGGCCACCACCAAACATGAATGCATATCCATAATTTTACTTCCAATCAATAGAATCACCCGCCCAATCAAAATCTGTGTATCCAACCAGCTCTAGCTCGGAGTCTGCAGCATAGTGAATGCCGTAGGTCCTGGTTCCCTGAATGTACTGGAGGATCCTCTTGGCTTACTTCCAATGAATATCATGAGGCTGCTGCATGTATCTTGATACAGTATTCATGGCATAACAAATATCAGCCCTAGAATGTGTCAAGTACAACAAGCTACCAATCAACTGTCGATAGATAGTGCAGTCCATGGGAGGTGTGTGTTTTCCTTCTTCAAGGCTGATACCTGAAAGGAAAGGGAATGGTGCAGGCCTAAATTCAGCCATGTTAAAATTTAATAACAGGTATAAAATATATTTTTACTGAGTGACCATAATCCCATTAGAATTTTTCTCAATTTCGAGCCCCAAAAATTGTTTTAGAAGCCCCAAATCACTCATTTCAAAGGCATTGTGGAGAGCAGTTTTGATGGCTGAAATGGAGACAATTGTGATACCTGTGATTAGTAAGTCATAAAAATATAAAACAATGATAATTATATGACCATCATGCTTCTATAAATACACATTTGGATCTGATCTACATCTCTAAAAGTTTTGCGAGAGAAGGAAGGCATCCATCTTGGAATACCACTCTCTTGGGGCCTGTTTTAACCCGTATAGTGACTTCTTTAGCTTGAAAACAAAATATGGATCAGTGATGTAGCCCTTAGGATAATTCATGTATATCTCCTCATGAATATCTCCATGCATAAAGGCTGAATTAACATCCATGTGATGCACCTCCCAGTGCTTGGATGCGAAAATAGCCAAAACAAGGTGGATGGAGTCCATTTTTGCAACCGATGCAAAGGTCTCATGGTAGTCCACTCCTTGGACCTGAGAGAAAAATTTTGCTACCCGCCTTGCATTATATTTTTAGTTGCTTCCATCAGCAGAAACATTTTTCTGAAACACCCATTTGCATTGAACCAATTTCCTTCCTGGAGGAAGAGAAACTAGCTCCCAAGTAGTGTTTTTTTGAAGAGAATTCATCTCTTCATCCATGGAAACTTGCCATCTCGGATCATTCCAAGAATGGTAGTAGGATTTTGTATCTAAAATAATCATAAAATAGCAATTTTTGGACAGCAAATTATCATAACAAGAGAGCACAATTCCTTCTCTTTGGAAATCAAAACGGGTTCTCCTTGGATCATCTGTATTTCCAATGTTGTCTCCTGCAGAGGAGAGTGTCTATTGGGCCCATGTAGGAAGATGATTTTGAACTTTAGGTTCTGATTTAGTATATAATGATTTCTTCACACTTATATCAGAAATCAGAGGATCCAAATCAGGGTCATCACCCCCAATTTCATCATCCAAATATTCAGTGGAATAGGAAGGAAATCCAGCAGTTTTCTCCTTCACTAGTTCCACCTCCTGAAGAGGCTCATCGAACTTGAAACTTCTCTAGATGATGATCTATTTGGTATTGATATCCAGCAGCTTGAATCCTTTAGATTCATCAGGATACCCAATAAATATACATTCTATGCTCTGCGGTTGCAAAGCCTTTCTTTTATCAAGCGGAATCTGGGCCCATGCAGTGGACCCAAACACCCGTAGGTTCGACACATCTGGCTTGTGTCCGAAGTATGCTTTGAAAGGAGTATTTACTTTCACTGATGAATGTGGAACCCTGTTTTGAATGTATTCTGCAGCATGCATGGCTTTAGCCCACAAATTTGCAGGAAGCTTCTTTGACTCCAACATACAGGTGGTCATCTCTTTGAATGACCGTTTCTTCCTTTCCGCTACTCCGTTCTGCTGGGGAGTGTAGGGAATTGAATGTTGGACATGAATACCACTTTGGGAGAAAATGTAAAGCAATGGATTACTGACATACTCCCCTCCATTATCAGATCTCAAGATCTTGATCTTAAGCCCAGAGGCATTTTCGATCAAGGCCTTCAATTCAGAAAAATTTTCACATACTTCTGATTTATTTTTGAGAAAGAAAACCCACGTATACCTTGAAAAATAATCAATAAAAGTAAGGATTTACCTTCATCCATTCATGTATTTTATAGGCATTGGACCGCTGATATCAGAATGTATCAGCCCCAAAATTCTTGTAGCTCGGTTTGCCTTCCCCCGATCGAACTTGTGCTAAGGGTGTTTTCCAATCACACAGCCCTTGCAGACTCCCGTGGTTTCCTTGATAACCGGGAGGCCTTCAACCATGGAATTTTTCTATAATTTATGCAAATATTTGAAATTAATATGGCCAAACCTTTCATGCCACAGCCTACTAACCTCATTTCCATGAGTTAGCAGAGCGGTGGGCTTTGCATCCGCAACAAAGTGAGAGAACTCATAGGTTTTTGCATGATGATTTGCAAGGCCTTTTGCAATGAGTTTCCCGGATTCAATTTCTATTATCTCAACATAATTTGCTGCTAGAGATGGTACATACAAAACATTAGAAAACAAACCATTTTCTAGATCTATAGTACCTTGTCCTTCAGAAATGATGGTGGAGTCATCTCCCATGTGGATGGGGATGGATTTGCCGGTCTCCAAGGATGAAAAGGAGTATTTTTCAGCCATCATGTGATTCGAAGGTCCACTATCAATAAACAGTGCTTTGGAATTCAAAGTGCTTGCCATGAGGGCATGACCTTTCTCATGCTGTGGTTCCCGATCTTGGTGATCTCTCCTCCGAAAGCTCTCCAGAAGATTGATGTGATTCCTCTCAAGGAGAGAGGTTGCTTCATCAATATTTTTCTTCATGCAGGCATGTTCAGGGTGAAAATCCTTCCCGCAGTAAGAACACCTAATTTTTTCTTTCCCATTGTGCCCTTTTCTTTTGTTCTTCCTTGAGCTGGAAGATTCATCATGCTGCTGATTTTCAACTCTAGGCTTGGGAGCATCAAATTTAGTTTTCTGATTTTTCTGCTGCTTTCCTTTACCCTTCAGATCTTTGGGCCCCGAGACATGGAGGGCTTGATCACGGGAAGATCGGATGATCCCCATATAGACAATCTTGTCATGTTCATTAGTTAGGGACTCAATGAAGGCATTGAGTGTAGGCATCTTCTATCCAGGGGTTGTGAGTTTCCCCGCATGGAATGTTGAAACAAAAACTGAATAATCAGCCCCAATTTTGGAGAGGATGGCTAGGATGAGATGATCATCCTCCTTCTCCACTTTTCATTGCTTCAAGAGGAAAACAATATGCTTGAACTTTGTAAAGAAATCATTAGTGTCTCGAAATTGGAAGGTTTGAGAGACATGAGCTCATTTTCAAGCTGGTAAACTCTCAAGTCATCATGCTTTCCATATAGAGATTCCAATTTATCCCATATTTCTTTTGGTGTCTTCAGATCCGTAAGATGGAAGAGAAGGTCATCGGAAATAGAGAGGCACAAGAAACCAAAGGCTTCGTCCTTCTTGTTCAAGAATATTGATTTTTCTATGGCGGATCCAGGCTCAACTTCAGTGTCCATGGTGACTCTATGGAGTCCTTTGGAGCACAACTGAACCTCCATTTTATTTTTCCATGTGTGGAAATTGTATGGAGTCAATAGAGGTACTAAGGATGCCATCTAGATATGCTGTAGCAAATGCTTCACCTGTAGAAACCTGAAAATCAAAACAGAAAGGGAAAAATAAGGTCGGACAGCCTGCACATTCTAGGCTTTCATCACACCCAGCATAGTCAATCAAGCAAGCTTGATCAACAAGTTCTTTACTTGGGATATTGAGTGGTAAGCCTTGGCTTCTAGTGCAGTGCTGGAATTTTGAGCTATTGCTCACTTTTCATGGAGAAATCTGTCAAAAAGCTTGTTTTTGAGAGATAGATATTCGTCCCACCGTATGCTCTGATACCATATTAATTCTTGCACATGATCTAGGAACTAAGAATCAATCTCATGAAAAAATAATCAACAAATACTCATGAAATGGTATTAATCAGAACCGGAATTGGTTTCCTTTCTATATATTTAATAAAAAATGAATGGTTACAATACCAATGTTAAGTAATAGCTTAACTCCATGAAGAATTCGAATACCTAAGGAGACAATTCGAATTCAGTGAGTGAGTCTAGCTTAACTGACTCTCAACCATTGGTTCACACTCAGTTAACCACTTGACCAAAACCCTAATTGACTCACCAAACCCTAACTGAAGTCAAAGTGCAATAAATGACTGAATCTCAACTGAAGGAGATCAAACACATTTCATAGCAAGCCAACCATCAAGTGCTAGTGCTCCATGACTTCAATGAACCCCAATGAGGTTAACTGAAGTTGAACTGACCATCAAAAGTTGGTGGAGGTGCGTTGTTGACTCTAGATCATTAAATAATAATAAATAATCATTAAATAATATATTTAATGATAGTAGGTGCCTTAACTGACTGGTTGAACTGATTGTAACCACCAGTTAGCAATTAGGTGCATTAATGTCACTCAGATCACCCCCAGAGTGCTCTAGTTAGCCTCCTTGACTGTAGGAGAAGGCTAAGTTATCCTCCTTGATAGTAGGTAGGTGTAGGAGTGACTAGATTATGGCAATTAATGCTCCACTAATGTCAATTAATGTCAATTATACTTAGGATAGTGGTTTAGCTAGGCCAATTTGACCAAAAGAGTATGTATGATGGTAAATGTCTCCAACATTTTGACCATTCTCTCAAATATTGGTCATGACTATTTAGTGTTTGTTTTGACCTTCCATGACCCTAAATTGACAACTTGAACCTGGAATATTCCTAATCTTGTTGAGTTCATGGAGTCCCTCACCTAGGAGCAAGATAAATTCGTGATGATGGGAACCATCAAACCTTCCAAAGACCAAGATTTGGTTGCTGGAGATTCAACGGTGGATTCAAAAATCAAGAAAAAAGATAAAAGTCCACCTGAGCAAAAGAGAGACAAGCCAAATTCTCAAGAGGAGCCCTCAGGCTCCAAGAAGAACTTCTAGAAGAAGAAGAACAAAGGAGAAATGAGAAAGTGCGCATACTACAGTAAGGGATATCATCATGAGAGCTCTTGTATGAAAAAGAAAATTGACATGTTAACCCAACTCTTGGAGAAGAAAAACATCTCCCTTCTTGATTGCTCAAAGAAGAGGGAAGGATGATCAAATTTAGAAGACAAGGAGAGAGTACATGCTTTGGTTGCTGGCACCTCAAGCTCAATTGTGAAGTGAACAAATTCGAGGTTGTATTTGGTTACAACTGAGTCCAATACAAAGAGATGATATTTGGAAAGGACATAAAAATCCAATGGAATTCTAATCTGTATCATAGAATCTAGGAAAAAATCATCTGAAGGAAGTATATCATCCTAGATAGAATGCGTGTCAAAACATTTACTTGCACTAATAGGGTGAAGAGTAGGATCCAATTCCCCCATTGGATGGATCACCTAGTCAACTATTGGGACCAAGTCCCGAGAAGGTAAACATGAAAACATAGACTTCTTCTAAATAGAAATTGGACACAAGGAGAAAAAATCCACATAATTCACCTGTGGCAGGGTAGTGTCTACCAAAATACTAAGAATTGACAAAGGATATACTTGGTCTGAAGCAGAGTAATGAAAAGGAGCAAAAAATGCAAGATGATCAATAGTAACAATATTTCCATTGTGAGGAAAATACATCACACAAAAGAGCGTAGACACCACAACATTCATTGTATACACATAACCACTCCCATGAGCATATTAAAGTCCAAAGGGTTCTCTGTAACCATAAAACTGACTAAGACATTCTTCCCACCTAAAGTAACAAGAAAATGAGGAAGACATCCCAATGTTTCACTAGGTCTTCTATCAAAACCAAACGACCGATTAAAAGTCAACACAAGTTTGGGAGATCCCAAACCTTTCCAAACATGTGTTGATAAAATACTAATAGAGGCTCCTTCATATATAACACAATGATTAATTTTGTAATTCTTAACTTGAACCTTTATTTGAAATGGTGTAACACAAGGAAGGTGCGACTCATCTAGAATATTCCAATTAAAGGAATAAATGCTATAGCTTGGAGGAGATTCATTAAAAACAAAATGAGAGACCCCTTTTCTAGAAATTTCTGAACTGAAAGTGAAGAAAACATAACTAGTAGACACATTAATCTCTGAAGGAAGATTGGGATTGACTGAATATTGCATTGATTCAACCACTTCATATTTTTCACTCTTTGAAGGAGGAGTGGGCTTGACCAAATATTGCATAGGTTCAACCATTTCATCAAAAATATCTAAGGGAGGAGTGATATCCATCAGAAATAGATCAGACTTAATCACATCTTAAAACAAACGTTGAATAGGATATTGGGGAATCATAGACTATTCAGGAGAAAAATATCTTTGACAGGTGTACTATACGCTTTGTACTTCTGCAATAGTAGGGAACATGTGAGCAAGGTTATCTCCCTTGCAAATATTACAAGGTAGCTTAGGCTTGCATCCTATTTACTTAGGTTTCTAAATAGTTTCAACATGTTAAACATGACTCACATTGGTTGATTGTTTTCGCCCATCATGACTTGTAGTGGTTGGTTGCGTAGAAGAAAAATAATTTTGAAATAAGAAGCAAGATCTTTGCATCTATGGAAGTATAGGGAACAAATAGGTAAGGTGGTATCTCCCGCAAAGCTTGCAAGGGAACTTAAGGCTCTATTTTTTAGGTTTGTCAACTATGTCAACTTTCCTAGTGATAACACTAGAATTTTACAAAAGGTTGTGAAGGTTATTCCCAGGTAACAACAAAAACCACTTTAAAAGAGAAAACTAGCTTTCTCCTCTTCAGAGAGGGATCTCTCACATAATATTAACAAGGAAATATATGTATAAGTGAAATTGTTTGTAACTGATAGGATTGGTTGAGACAGAACACATGACCATTGGGCTATGGAGTCAAAATATGAATATTGATAAACATAACTTTCTACATGGAAATTTTAAACAGAGGTGAGGTAGCTACTTAGTCATAGTCAAAATTTGATTATCTGGTGGAAAAGGAAGAACATGAATAGACCATTAACATAGAGCATTGTAAAATGAATTTTGTATTAACTTTAGAATAAAATTTTAGTGGATATCTAAAAACAATAGACGAAGCATAGTAAATATGAATTCTAAACTGTTATAGACTTATTTCAGACATGAAAGAAAACATAATGAAATGACAAACTGGAAAAACATTCACATAAGAAATGAAAGTACATTCTGTAACATGGAATAACACAAGAATCTTTGCAATAAACACCAACTTTAGGCTCTGCAATTTTATTAAAGAAATACTTCAAAAAACAATTCTCCAAAATATCACAGGTTCCAACCTGTTATCACCCGCCTTGTGGTTTCCTGTGTGAGGTGGATCCAGGATGGATGGTAGAGGGGCAAACAACTAAGGGGTGGAACCATGACTACCAAGACTCCCAAATGGATGGTTGTCATGCCAATCAAGGAAGCCTTCACTTTATGTTATCCTATTCCAAGACAACAATGGGGGAGACCTGGATCTGCTCCCAAGAGGAGAGATCAGACCTAGACACCAGAAGAAAAACAGATGGGGCTTCAGGGTACTTAAGGTACAAGGTAAATGGAAACCCTAGCTCTATGGTTTAGGTACTAGCAATTGGTGGAGATGACCACTATCTTGGAAAACGTAACTATGATAGGGTGAGCAAGAACAGAGTTGGGACTGCCTAGTACCAAGGGGACAAAATCAGTGAAGGATAGATGAATTGAATTATCAGTAGGTGTTGGAAAAAGGAGTAAGAATAAGGTCAATATGGGGCTAGCATTAGCTAGGATATTAGTTCCTTTTATGCATTGGGCAATGGATTCAATAGTAAACCAACGTTTCAGAGAACCCACCTAGGATACACCTTGATCTACAAACCCAAAAAGTAATTGATCCGGGAAAGCTAAGGTACAGGTAAACCAACTCAATGGAAGGCTAGCGCTAGGGATTAGAAGGATAGATATGCAGTGCTAGGGTCACCTAGGGGCTAATGAATCAGTGTTGAAGGAGAAAAGAGGTCAGGATGACCTGATCTACAAGCCCAAATCAGGAAATCAGCAGAAAAATCAGATCTAGAAAAGTCAAAATCTGATGATGGGGGCTAGGAGGCTGAAAACTGATTTTTCAGATCTAGGGCAGACTGAAAAGAACTAGCTCAGTGTTGGGGGTGATTTGGAGTGCTTGGGCCCTGATCTATCAGCCTATCTTGTTAGATTTCAGAAAAAATCACTTCTAGAAAAGTCCAGTTTTTAGTGAGGGCACTAGGGTTGTTTCAGTCAATTTTTTAGATATAGGTTATATGGTTAAGAAATTGGATAGTGTTGGGGTTGATTTAGGTTATGTGGGACCCGATCTATCCATCTGTGAAGTCAGAATTCAGAAAAACTCAAAATCCTAGCAGGTCAATTTTTTGAGTGGGGGGTTATGCAGTTTTCTGCTTAAAAATCAGATCTATGTCAAACTGTGAGGAATTTGACCAAAATTTCAGTTGATTTGATGAATGGGAGGCCCAAAATATGAAACCCATAAATGGTTTGGCAAAAGATCAGACTATTCCCAAATTTATTGATTTTTAGAGTTTTTAGTGTTTTAGGAGTTTTCAGAAAAGTTTCAAGAAAATCAAGGTACAATGGAATAAGATATGAAAAGAAGAGACTTACCTATTGGATCTTACCTGGAAAATCTTGTAGAAGTATTTAACAGTGATGATCTTTGCTATTTCGATCAATTCTGGAAGATCCCCATGATTTCTATGGCGTATGCAAGCTCCAAGCCACCAATGCACCCCCTACCTTGCATGAGCAAACGTCAACCATATCATATTTTCTAATACAAGATAAAGAAACTAAATGCTACAAGAAATTAAAACGAAGTAATCATAGATCACAATGAAACTAATGAAAACCCCCTGATCCAAGATGAAGAGAACTGAGCGAGTTGAGGTCCCCCTATAAAAACGCTCCAGCCTAAAATGCCCTCCTGTAGACAAAAAAATGATAGCAAAAAAAATATAGATCTCACGAGAATTTCCACAATGCTAGTAAGCTGAATATTTTCCAATCACCATTTGAGAACATCAGATGCAAAGCAGATCTCAAAAATTTTCCACAAAAAAGTCTTTCTATTATTCAGATCCAAGAGCCAAAGACCTCTTACAAATGAGAAACTCTCTCCTTTAAATAGAAATGAGAGAACCTCAATCATAAACGAATCCTAAACACTTTCAAAACGAGTGGCTAAGTTTAAAAGATGAAATGTTTTAATCAATGGTTGAGATGAGCTCAACATACAATACATGGATTAATATAACCATAATTTATCAAAGTGGACTAACCCACCCAAAAAAGGTAACCCACTCAACAAGAAATAAATGAAAGCACATGGTGGGTCCAAGGATCATTTGACTAACTCCCTCTGGGTGTCCCCATGGCATAATAAAATAATATAATAATTTAATTCTTTGACTTTTGTGCTTCCTTTAGGAAATCGTGAGCCTCTCAAAAGAGCTCCAAAAAATAATATAAAAATGCCCCAAAATAGGTGTGGGCCCAATCAGGAGCTGCAACTGCTAGAGAAGGTGTGGATGACATCACTCTCATCATCATGACTCATCCCATGTCATTTCCTTGCCTCAGTAACCCAAATTTATTTCTTCAATATCCATTTAATCATTTTTTAATCTGCCTCAAGAAACGTGATCATGCCAAAACAGCCTCCTAGGGTGCCTACGTTGTCAAACTCATCCCGCCAGGCTCTCTGGGATGGGGGTACTATGTCACAAATAAGTGGTTACACCCCCCTATGCCCATACAACGCCCTAGGAGATCCAACTAAAACATCTCCCTGCTCAACAATATCAATCTGTGAAGAAAAACTGCATCAGAAAGGCAGAATGAGCCTGATCATATCTGTAAGTGCCCAGAACTAGAAATAAACTATCTCATTAGACTTAGAAAGTCCAAATACATCTAAGGTGTATACTCATACCCCTCATAGGTCTCTATCTGATCATCAATCATATCCAATAAACAATATAACCATCTGTGAATAATCAGACACCAATAATAACTCAGACTATATCCATCTATTGCAAGTGTTAAAAGGTTAAGACATGCTCTATAGCTCATTCAAGTAACAATCACAACAAGTATCATTCATTTCACTGGTGGTACATCAACCAATACATATATAAACCTTTATTTATTATTACTCAGACTTAGACTATACTCACTTCATAGTTGTAGCCAATTTGCTAGTGAAGGGTGAAGGGTGGAAATGACAAGGCTAAGGTGAAGGATGACTTCCTACTCGACATCATGACACTTTGGACAAGGAAAAGGAATAGTCACTATAACCAATGTCGGACAAACAACAACAAAAGGAATGGAAGTGCCTCACAAATGGGTGAATTGTTTAGAGAGTGCTTATTCAACTTAGGCATCATGTCTACATCAAGCTTGATCCAAGTTCATCAGGATCATCATTTTATTCCATGTCCTTTTTGGCCTATATGACCCTTTTGGGACTTCACCAGTGCTTAAAAGCACAGCTAATCGTAGCTTTCATCCGGGACATATTTGTTTTAACAAGGTCAGCAATTTTTGGATATAGCATATTTTAACCATTGCTTTTTGGACCTTTTCTTATACTCTTCAAGGAGTATTTTAGCATTTCATTTCTCTTTCCCTTTTTACATATGTTAAGAAACATAGTTTTATAATTTTCATTTTCCATGGGCACATAATCAATACTTTCAATACAGGTAGTACATGAGCTTTCAGTTTTAGCCAACAACATCTCAAGTGACTAAGGGGAATTCTGCACAATGCCAAACATCGGGACAACCGACCAGAATGATTTAGGCATACAATCCAACTTACCAAAGGCAAGTTCTGTCACCAACTCAGAGCCGAGACACAATATAAACAGGGAGGCTTGTCCAACAAAAGTTCTAGCGGGGAAAAAGGTCCTCCATGCCATAAGTCAAGAAGTCATTCGGGTTGAAAACTAAATTGCAATGTAATGGATGGGTAAAGACAATGAATGATGGAGCCAACACTCGCAAGCCAAAACAATGGTGGGAATGACTACCTCTATTCTACCTAAGGAGGGTAAAGCCAATGAGTATAGATCAAGAACTTCCAAGTCTTAGTAGGGACATCAATACATAGTACAAGATACAACCAAGTCCATATAATTATGACTGCCAGATCATGATACCACAAGTTAATACATGTCACAAAAATCAATATAAGAGCAATAATAACAATAACACAATATAAAATGTTGAGTCATAACCATGCAATATAACCCATCTGAGACACCATCTGTCCAATGAGAAAAAATTGACATAAAACTAGGCATCAATGACTGCTCTAAAATGACATAAATGGCTACATCGGTCCTCAAATCTGAGTGTCCTGAGACTCAGTCCTGACATGGGAGAGTACAATAGTCCACTAATATAATAATGATCCATCAAAATGGCTCATCTCAGCATCTCATATGTAAGAGATCTGGCTGAAAAAAGTACTATGTCTGAAAAATAGAATATTGTATCCTGGCTACTATATATGCGATAACACAACCCTTGCTTAATAAAAAATATGAATACTTATACTTGAGCTGAACAATAAACCTAACTACCTAACAGTTTAAACCATGTATTACATGTGTCAAAGTGCTTGTCTATTACAAAGCAACTTTGAGATAACAAACTTCTTAACTAAATGAATTTAAAATAACATTTATCATAAATATGTCTTTCACTGAAAATCATCTTGCACTATCCTCCTTGATGTCTTCATGGCTATAATTTAAACTTGGTTGATCCGTACTGTTGAATTGATATCCAATGTTTAGAATTGGGTAAGTTTTCAACGACCATTTCATGTGCCAAAACTCTAAGCTCCATGTTGTATGTATATGAAATATCGAGCACCTTGGTACAAGCAACCTTAAAATCAAATAGTAATTCAAATTCTCCAGCCAATTTGTCAAACACAACTTTTCCAGATAGGGCTTGCTATATATCATCACATTTGCTGTGATCTGACCTGCACTTGACCAATTTATCCAAATATTCTTGTTGAGATAATAATGGCCATTTTTCCTCCCAAAAGAAAGGAATTCCCCTATTTACTATTGGATTAAATAGATCAGCCACTTCTTTAATCTTATGATTTATAATATCTAGCTTTTCCTGTACAATATCCAACATTCTGTACTTTCCAATTACTTTTTTATCCCAAGAGAAAACCACAACTTTGTCCTGGATACCAAACCTTTTAACTTCATCCTCTAATAAAGTACTAAGAAAGTTAATAGCATTCTGAGCGACCTGCATTGGATTTTTATTCAATCCTTGTTTCACTATCAAAATGTTTTTCCTGGCTACCTTTAAAGTGCTCCACTAGTCAGTAATATAATCTAGATATAATCTAAACTTATTGGATTCTCTAATAATTTCATCCCAAATCATATGCCTGGCCCCTTGCAAGGCCATTTGGCCAATAACCTGCTTTGTTATCTTGGCATTTTGGTTTATTAATTCTTGACATCTCTCCTCTAGCTTCTTCTTTTCTTCTTCTTTTTTTTAGAGATATATCTTCTAGATTCTGGTTTTGCTATTTTAATCCTATGAGCTCTACCTCTTTCAACTTTACCTGGGACATTTCTTCAGAAATAGAGGTTGTATCTACTTCTACAGAAAGAAATAGTAGATTGATTTTTAATTCTTTCATATTTTTCCTATAATTCCTTCTCTTTTGCTGCCATATTAGCTTTCAAATCTTTCTCATTTTCTACTAGAAGCTTAGAATCCTTTTCCCATTGCTTTTCTTTTTATTCAAGCTTTAACAGCTTGGATTTACAATCTATCAATTCAGTACTTAATCCCTCCTTTTCCTTCTCAAACTATGTCGATTCTGAAGTCTAAATAAGTTGAGTGGAAGGGGTTTTCAACTTCTATTTCAACACTTGAACCTCTTTATCTTTCCCATCTAATAGCTTTTGAGCCACTGATCCTTTGTCTGATTTCCCATCAACCTTCAACAGATCATCTTGCAAATTTTTAATCTTGATTCGAAGGGCCTTGCTTTCAACCCTTTCTTTCCTTAGGAGATCCTAGGATTTCCTTTTATTTGTCTCCAGTTTAGATACCTACAATGTAGATCTGAGCAATCTTGTATATAAAATATCACTTGTTTCTCTATTAAAATGTATTATGTTAGTGGTATGGATATTTTCTAGGTTCACATTCACCTATGATACCTTATTTCCTACAGTCATGGCCAAAATTAGGGTATCTTTGGCATGATCCCTTATAGTTTTCAATGCTACATTTGGCTTAGGAAACTGTCTTACTTCCTCATATAACTTCACTATCTCATCAAAGGTTTTATCATCTTTTTCCTTGTAAGTATTCAACCATTCCTCCTTTGATGAATACTTATTTGGAGTTAATCCATCAAAAACGTATTCTTGAAGTTCCATACCAGTTACTTTGGGTTGTTATTGTTTCTTTTTAACTTTCATATTGCTTTTCTTTACCTGCATCATTTGTCCCTCTTGTTCAGTTTTTTGCTTCTTTGGTGTACTGTTGGCGAAAACCCACCAAAAAAGCCTCATCGACAAGGGTTCCCACTCTTTTGAGGCCCAACCACCACGATCTCCCTGAGCACTGACCCAGACAGGTTTGACCCTGTCTCACAACACCCACAGAGTTAATGAAGTCTCACCTAAGATGTCGAGGGAGAGCTGTCGAAACTAAGTTTCAGGAAGTAAGAAGGGAGGATAGGGCATCAACAACTAAAAAACATCATCATCAGATACTTTAGAGACAGTTAATTAGAATTGCAACACTCATCATAGTTATATCAGTATAAATATAAGATCATTAACAGGCCGCATCATTCACTTATTCATCGCAGTAGTAACGTATATAATAGATTCAGTAAACAGTCATCATTAACATCGCAGCAAATAAAGACAGAAATAAGAGACAAGATCAATTTAGGGAAACATCCATCATGTCATATTACTTCTGCGCAACAAATGCACATCACACAGTACTTCTCCATAGCAGGAGACTGATCACAACCCAAGATTCAAGAGTTGGTTGACACATATAGATCCAAAACTGCTCAAGAACAAAATGAAGTGATAAGATCACAAACCAGATCACAAAAACAGACTAATCAATTGATCTTTCACTTTTATGATGCTACTCCATGATTCAATTCTAACTATATATATAGGCTTGTGCCTTTACATCCAAGGTCTGCTTCTAACTAACTTATAACATACTAGTGACCTATATCCACAAAATGTGGTCAAATGATACAAAATTGCATAAAAAGTTCCAAAAACGGTTATTCTTTGGCCTATCGTGCGGATTTGGTCTTGTACGGTGTCGCATGAGATTGCGTAGCCTTCGAGGTGCTACGCAACTCACTTACCCAAACACATACCAACGTGCCCCCAACACAGTCTTGTGGCTCGTCCTCGAGCCACGTCAGCTGGCCATGGTGTCCTCCTTGATCCTGAAAAGCAGAAACTGTCACATATGCATTGCCAACTCACAGTTCTGGCTGCAACTGCTTCCTGTACATCAACTACAGCGGATGTAATCAAACTTCTAGATTTATATCTAACCAGTGAGGCCATCGTGCTCCAACTTTGATGAAGACCATCGCATTCTCCATTTACTATCACCCTTCACAAAGTGTTTGTCGGCCCAGTCTGGAGTCGAGCTTCTGTCCACTTGGTCCTTCCATGTAGGCTGGCTGAGGCCACATCTAGCCACTTGTTCTATCCTTGCATTCAGGCTCAGGCCACATCTTCCCACTTGGTCCTTCCAGGCTCATCCAGTGCTACCTGAAGGACCCACTTCCCTATTCTTGCAGACTTAGTCAAGTGCAACAGGAACTCTGGTCACATCCGGATTCCTCATGGTTTCCTGCGTTGGTGCCTCAGACCAACTGGGAGAAACATAGCCAAGGATGACTTCTCTAGAGACCTCTATCTTGGCTGAACTAACTTTCTTACTCATAAATTTTTCATCAACCTCTGTGGGGACAAAATTCTCACTCACAGGCTCCCAAATATCCAGGGAGTTCGGCATTGCCCCTTCAACCATCATGACCTTACACAGCAGATCTCTCTCTAACAACCCAACCCAACTCTTCTGCAACTTAACTCAGTGCATTACTTTCGAAATGAGTTGCAGACAACTATCAGTCCTTAGCTTATAAAACCATTATTTGATGTAGATTCCCTCATGAATTACTCAAGGCATTATTACAATGGGATCCTTCATGCATGTGATAAATACACCGTCGATTCTACCACCCTGCCATTCATATCTGCAATAATTAACTGATGACATCAACCGTGCCGTTGTTTCTTTCTTTAACTACCATTCTGATGTGAAATTTGACAGCCGTAATGGCATGACATTCGGTCACTGTCACAGAGTTTTCTGTATAGTGCGATCCACTCTTCCTTAGTGAGCGCCTGTCACATAACCCCATCCCTTTGTCCTGTTGCAACCCTATCGTCGTAGCCACCTATGGGCGTACCATATTTTCCTGTCATATCCGCTTCATCTGACAGAGCACCTTGGCATAGCCCTCTTCCTTCGGCGCAGCCTACTGCTGTCACGTGACCCCCTCTTAACTATTCTACATGGCTATCTGGCTATGCTATGCTAACTCATCGACCCATTAACCAACTATGGCCCCATTTTTGTGGGCCCATTTTTTTTTACCCTTGTGCAGTGCCTCAAGTATTGCATGGATCGGGCCTCATCCTATAGGGCTTCAAACGGCTACCATTCATAAGTTTCGGTAGAACCACACCATCTAATTATTGTAATTGAATTGCACCCCCAGAAGCAATTGAATGAATAAGATATGGGCCTAATCAGTGCATCTGTAACTCACCTAGATGCTTCATGAACTTACTGTCACATAAGAACACTAAATCTCCCTGTGTAAATTGCTTATTCTTAATGTGGTGATCATGCCACGCCTTCTATCAATCCTTCTTGACACGATGGTGGAAACCTACGATAAAATGGTCTTCTTCAAGCTAGATCAACTATGCGATACGATCCTCCAATGCCTCCGCATTATCCATGCCAGTCGCTACAGCAATACGCAGACTAGGAACCATGTATTCCATAAGCATGGATGCCTCTTTCCCATATACCAATTTAAATGATGTCTGTCCCATCAGCCATTTACAAGTGGTGCGATATGCCCACAGTACTGCCAAAATTTTCAAATCCCAGTCATCACGATTAGCATTACATACCTTTGTAAGTTTACTTTCCAATATTTTGTTGAAGGCATCGACAATCCCATTCACCTGTGGATGATATGGTGTGCTTTTCTTATGCTGCACCTGCAACTCCTTATTTAGTGCTTTCACCATTCAATTGATAAAGTGACTTTCCTAATCACTCATCAATATCTTGGGACATCCAAACCGTGTGACAATATTCTTGAATATGAACTTTGTGCAGCCTCCTCCCACCTCATCAGATAGTCAATTGTGGTAATGATGTACTGTGCACCAGTCCTCTTTCCTCATGGATTAATTGGACCTACAAAGTCCACAACCCATTTTTCAAAAGGTTGTAGAGTTACCTATGGCACAAGTGGTATCTCATCCCATCGTGATGGTTTTCCAATGCACTGACAGACATCGTAGCTTCACACATAATCTGTCACATCATTATGTAAAGTAGGATACCATAGCCCTGTGTGCAGCACCTTACGCACAGTAACCCTTCCTCCATAGTGGCCTCCCATGATTCCTACATGCGCTTCTGTTAGAATAGGTCCTTTCTCATGTAGTGAGATGCACCATCGCAAGATTTCATTTGGTCCAAGTTTGTATAATTTCCTAGCTCTCAGCTGGAAATACAAATCCTTCACTACCAATTTCTTCTTATGACTAGTCGACAAGTCCTCTGGGGAAACTCCAGTTTCCAAGAACTGAATGATTGGAGCATAGTGGTCATCTACGATCTCTACCCAGAACAGTTTTGCATCAAGAAATACATCATCAATATTGGTAGGTTGTTCTCCTGTCTCAATGCAGGATAGATGATCAAGGCCAGCATTCAATCATCTTGGCTTCACAATTATCTCAAAGTCAAATTCCTGGAAAAGTAGCAGCCATCAACAGACCTTCCCCTTCAATACAAGATTATTGAACAGATATTGCAAAGTGGAGTGCTCCATGAATATTTTGAAGTGACCACCCAACATATAGTGCCTAAACTTGTGTAACTCATAAACCATGGCCAAGTCCTCTCTTTCAGTGGTTGTGTAATTCCTTTCAGCAAAAGAAAACTTCCTATTGGTGAATGCGATCGGATGATCCAGGTCGCCCTCGCCTGGTTGTGCAAGTACTACCCCCAGTGCAATAGAGGAGGCATCAACATGGACATGGAACTCCTTGTTCTAGTCAAGAAATACAAGTATAGGTGTCGATGCCATCTTTCCCTTCAGTGTGTCGAAGCTTCCCTGACACTCTTGATTCCACTCAAATGCAACATCCTTCTTTAAAAGCTTCTCCATAGGGGAAGTACTTGCAGCCTATCCTTTAATGAAATTGCAATAGTACCCCGTGTGTCCCAGTGTCACACGAAGCATATTCATATTAGTCAGTGGCGGTAGACTAAGGATAAGCTTAATCGTTGCAGGGTTGACCAACAACCCTTGCTTGCACACAATGTGTCCTAATAGCATCCCGAATGGTGCACAAAAATGCACTTTTTTTAATTCAATGCAATTTGATGCGGTCGACATCTTTCCAGTATCAATTGCAGGTTTTCTAAATGATCCTTAACTAGACCATAAACTGTTCAATCATCCATGTATACATGCAAGAACTTTTGAATGAAATATTTGAACGCAGCGACAACCACTCGAGAAAATATCGCTGGTACATTCTTCAATCCAAAGGGCATGACTGTATATTGAAAACAACCCCATTTAGTGACAAATGTGGTCTTATGTCGATCTTCCTTGGTGATTCGTATCTGGTGATACCCCAAAAATCCATCCGTGGAGGAGTACATCTCCTGACTGCCTACCCCTTCAAGGACCTCATTTGCAAAGGCAGTTGGAAAAGGATCATGCAGGAAGCCATCATTCAGCTTTTTCATATCGACAAAAATGTGAATGTCTCCAGTCTTCTTGTCCTGAACCACCATAGGGATTATCCATTCTGTTTCTTTGACAGGCTTGATGATTTTGACATCCAACATTCCGTCAAGCTCAACCTTGACACGTTCTTTGTATAGTGGGTTCAGTCGATACGGTCTCTATCGTACAGGTTTCATGTCTAGTTTCAACAGGATTTTCATCTCCCCTACATCCCCTAATATCCATTTCAATTTTGAGAACCATGTCGAAAAGATATACTGGAACTCATGCAACAGATCTATGATCTGTGCCATTATTTCATCATCCCAATAGTCCACAATATTAGCAAACTTTAGGTTCTCTTCCATCCCAATATTAACCTTCCTAATCTTCAGCGATTGACTCATGGGGTCAGTTGGTATGTCTAGTACTGCAACATCATGACTTCCTTTTGATTCTGGAATATTGACATTCCATAGTTCATCATCATCTTTAGGTTCACCGAATAGATTGTAACATGTCATCATAGATTACATATGACACTGCACATGTGGATCTAGAAGGTATGAAACTGGGACAACCTTCCATACTACATCGCAGATAAGTTGGAGGGAATTATGAACCTCAGGGTTAACATCTTGGAAACTAATAGTTTGCAAAAAGAAAATCGACAGCTCCTCCAAGGTAGTTATGGTTTTGCAGAGTCCTGCTGCTACATACCAAGATCTAGGCATCTCATCCAAAGTATGAACAAAATAATGGACCCACTTATCCTTGGGTTGCGATGAACACAAGGCTTGGCATTCCATCAAATGACTGGTGGGGTCATTCTGCCCATCATATCTCCCAGCATGATAGACCTCTGAATCACTGAAGCGCATCATCATAAATCATTGACACTGTGCCCATTCATGGATTGTTTGCTTATGAGTCTCCCACCAGCATGCTGGGGTGGCCTTCAATGCTTCTTCCAATGCCAACAACTTCTATGGTTCAAAAAAAAATTCTTCAAATTCTTTAAGGAATCTAGACAACTCTTGTAACCGCTCGTAGATTGGCAACTTGATAATCTCAATCGCAACACGAAGTAGGGATTGCATGACCAGTCCAAACTTTCTAAAAGACACTTCATGCAGTCAATTTTTCTAATTTTCTAAAGCATCATCAGAATTAGAGGATGTAGAGCTAGCACTACACCATCTAAGTTTGCCATCAGTGGTAGGGTGGATATAGTCTTCGTAGATATTTTAGGCATGAACCCAGCCTCTACCCACTTCATCCTTGATAGGTTCAATATACCAGGGTCCTTCATGAGGGTCCATGGGAGCAATGACTTTGATATCATGGTTTTCAAATGTCATAACCTACTTCTTGAAATTGATAACTTCCATGCTATCATTGGCCCATCCAATCCGCAGCAATGCAGGATAGGAACCTCCACTGTTAACTACTTCAATAACATCAAAATAGGCATATGTCTTCATACCTTCAACATCGACGACCAGGTTGGAGACACAACCAATAGGATGAACTTTGGCCTGATTTTCTAGTCATAGTTGCACAGGGGACCACCCCAACGTTGGTTTTCCCATCAACTATCAAGTCTTCTTGGTCAAGATATTCACATCCGACCCGAGATTGAGAATAACTGAATCGACTTCATAGTCCCCAATCTACATATTCATTCTCATCTCCTTGCTTATATTTCTCTTATGGAGGGAATTTACTATGGAACTCTTCAGCACCTTATTCTGCTGGGATAACAAATGCTCAATATGGACAAGAGCCTCGCGATCTTTGGTTAGCAATAGACAGCTCTCAAAAAACTGTTGCAAGATACCAGGATTTCGCGACTCTCCTGCCTCTACAAAATGATCAAAAGCAGATTGAATTTCAACAATAGGTGACTTACCCATATTTCTCCCGATTGCGTGCTTAGCCTCAAAGAAGGTATCTTTCTCTGTCGCAATATCAAATGCTTCCTTTTTCTTCCCAGCAAACCGAACTTGTTAACGGGGTCCATCTTCTTCAGTCATCACACCTGCATAAGTGACGACAGCAACATCAACAACCTAGGCTCTGGGTTCTGATAGAATTTTTGCAACCGTTGGTCCTTTATTTTGGTTCTGAGCTTGGTTCAGGGGTGGATTTTTATTCGTCGGTGGTTTCATAGGCTGATTTTGAGTCTATAGCGAGATCTGAGTCTGATTCCGCAATGACTGTTGGTTCTGTACTTGGTTTTGGTTTTGGAACTGGTTCTACAACTGAGGGATGTTTCTGGCCTGCCACTTCATAATCAAATGAGGGAAATTTTCAACATTATGCTTTCTTGCTATGTAGTATGTACATTACTCATGAGGGAACTCCCTCTGGTAGTGCCCAAATACTCCACAGGTGTAACACTGGATTTATTCTTGACCTCGTCCTCCCCCTTGTCTGAAGCCTCCTCCTCGTCCTCTAAATCCTCCTCGAAATCCTCCTTGTCGCTGGTATTCTAGTTGAGCTGCTTGCTAATATTATGGTTGGGATAGCTGCTGTGGGAGATTTGGTTGCTGCTGAACATAGTGTGCTGCTTGAACATACTGTGGTTGAGGTTGAGCGATCGACAATCGATTGTACTATGGTCATGGTGAAAAATGCAGTTGTGCCACAAACTGCGGTGTGACTGTGACAAAATAAACTGCATTGGAGAAGGTGGTGTATAGTGCACCTACGATGTTGGTTGTGTCATCTGTGGTTGAGTCTACGACTGCTAGATCATGCGGGGATCCTCTCCCTTCACAAAGTATGAATCATATGTTTTCTCTTGAAACAAGTCATAAGCTCGACAGTATTTATCCTCATGCCCCACTGAGCGACAAAATATGCATTACAAACTTTATTCCTTTGTAACCATCTTCTGCATGTAGCTACAGTTTTTGTTTCGATGCCCATATACATGACATATGTGACACCATGGCACACCAACGCAACTCAAAGGGTTCAGTGATATTGAGAGAAAATAATTTCAGAAAGTTAGACATGTTTCCTTGGTGTGTCCATCCACATGACACCATGTGCACCATATTTCATAATGTTCTTCCTTTTCCTTCTTGATATCTTACAACTGGAGTGCCAAATTTTCTAGTTGCACCTGAATCTGGTTCATGCCAACTGCAGTCTCCTTAATAGGTGAAGCTTCTAACTTCATCCCGATATCTAGAGCCTCACTCTGTGTTGTGATCTTTTGCTTCATTAATGGTTGTCTGATGTGTGAGACCAGCGCATCGATGAACCAATCCTTATGTTGAACATCGCTCATTTTAAAGCTAACTCAGGCCATCAACGTCTTAAAACATTGATCAAAATCCCAAACACTTTCATTTGGGAATTGCTTGATCTCTTCGATTTTTGTAATGTACTGGGCCTCAGATTTGAGTTTCTTAAATTCCTCGAATAACCCTTCTCGGATCTCATTCAGTGTTTTTGTGGCGATTCCCTGAGGAACCTGCATGAATCTCATGTACCAGTCAAGTGCATGACCCCTAAGGGTGGTCTCCAACTGGATTTTCTTGATATCATAGTCCACAATGTATCTGGCAGTCTAGATGGCTTCACATAAGAACCAGTACTGTTCCAAGTCATCAGTGCCATTTCCATGGAACATTGGTAGCTTCATCTCGTCTCCCACCATTATGGGCCTTCTTCCTCATAATGGTGTTCTACTACTAGACTGTTGTTGACACGTTGGGAATGTCGATGTAGAATACGCTTTTCTACCTATTGGTGGATTAGTGCACGGAGGTGTGGACACGTTACTACTGGGGTTTGAGCTTACTGCTACCCTGGGTGTATCCTGGGTCTAGTTGTCCTTGTCATCATTGTAGGGTCGCTTCATCCCGTGTAGTTTTTTTTCATGGGCTTCCATCTCGATCGCAACAAGACCCTACCCCATCCTCTGCCTCTTCTCTTGTTGAAACCTTGCTCCTCCCCTCGTACAACGACTTATTTCCTCAGTGACCCTCACAGTCTCATCAGAACTCATACCCATCTACCCCTTATCTTGCCATTTTCCTCCCCCCTTTCGTCGCAGTGTCCATTTCCTCCGCACACCAGAGTCTCATTACTCGAGGTGCATTTTTAGGATACCCTTTTTGTACACAAGCATCTTAATAGATAATTGTAGAGACATCAAGAACCTACCTCGTGGTTCATTGAAGAACTATCTTTATGCTTCACTATATGACTTATTGGTATCAAATACGAACTCAGTGATGTATCCTTCCATAATACTATCCAACCATACTTCGACAGCTCACGATGCTTTGTTTTTAGTTTCTCACAATTCTTGGATCAGTTCAGGGGTGCAAGACGTTGGCTCCCCTCCTTGATGGTTGGTCTTCTTATAAGTGAACCATGCTAGCCACTCACACAATATGAGAGGAAATTCACAAAAGAACCATACTGCCATCATGGATATATCTAGACAACCAATCGTTTGTTGACAACTTTAAATTATGATTCTCTGCTTTAGCAAAATCTCGCAACTTTAGGTCGAAACAATCTTCGATCTATGGTTTAGTTGGATGCAACAAAATATCCTCCCTTCAATTGCAATGAGGTCCCAACAATGAAACCATTTGTTGGCAAAAACCCACCAACAAAGCCTCATCGATAGAGGTTCCCACCTTGTCGACGCCCACCCAGCATGATCTTCCTGAGCACCGACCTAGACAAGTTTGACCCTATTTGGAAACACCCACATAGTGGATGATGTCTCACCTGAGATGTCAAGGAAGAGATGTCGGAACCAAGTTTTTGGCAGTAAGAAGGGAGGGTAGGGCATCAACAACTAAACAACATCATCATCACATACTTCAGAGACAGTTAATCAGAATCGCAACATTCATCACAGTTCTATCAGCATAACTAGAGGATCATTAATAGGTCTCATCATTCACTTATTCATTGCAACAAAAACATATATAATAGATTCAGTACACATTCATCATTGACATCGCTGTTGATGTATTTGTAACTTCAGAATGTATTAGGCTTATATTGTACCTTGATGTTCCTATTGGGAGAATCATTTATATTTCATTGTACCTCGATGTTCCTATCGGGAGAGTCATTAATATAATAAAGTCATGCAAATTCAATGAGGTTAACCCTCAGTTGTATGTCAGGGCAATAGTCCCCGTAATTGAGTTGAGTTTAACCCTCCTTGTTGATCAGGGGGGGAAATTGCCCACAATTGAGGGGCACTAGGGTTATTAGACTCTCCTAGAGATGTCCGCCCTGGTAAGTAATTGTCAAGTCGGAAACTAGTATAAATAGAGAGTGAGAATCTTTATTTGTCATATACACTCACTCAACTGGGGCACATGAGTGAGAGAGGAAGCGCTCACAAAAGTGAGAGAGAGAAAATTTGTTGGAGATCTTTTATGTCTTTGGGTTTTACTGCTGCCATTGGTGCTCATTCTATCTATGAGGAAGTTGAAGGGTTTTTCCTTTATGGTTTCCCCGAGGACAATTTTTTTTCTATTGTCTCTTGTGATTGATTTTTGTGCATGTTATTCTCTCAGATAAGATCCTAACATCATATTGCTTAAATGATAAAAATATAACATGGGATCAGAGCTAACCTGAGAAGAATACACTGTGCAGTTGTAGATGCTAGTTCTTCTTACTTTTTGGGTCTCTCTCCATAATCCATTAGAAAAAGGAGGCTATACTAACTCTCCATTGAAGGGCACATCTTTCTCTCGAAGCAGAATTTGATTCCGGGCATTTTTAGTTTTTGCTGCGGGAAATTAGGGATTTTTACATAAGAAATATTTTGAGTGAGCCCATTATAATATTTATCTCCTCATGAAAATCTAATTTTAGAGACCAAGGTTGAAGTTTTTGGTTGAGTAAAACTCCAGGAAAGTAAAACCCTAGTTTGAACCCGGGCCTAAAAAACCCTAAAATACTAAAACAGGTAGTTTTGGTACATTCTCTATATCACAAGATTGAAGAAGTCTCAGGGGTCAAACGTTTCACAGGATAAATATAAAATCCTGATGTACACTGTGTAAAACTTTTAATCTCAGAATCACTATATTCTGGGAGATATGATTCCTCCAAATCAGGGTTCCATCCTCTTCGAGGATTCATTCCTAAACTGGACACCTAGGGAGAATTACTATATCTCAGGATATGATGGTTCAAATTAAATTTTACGAGATTTTCTATATAAATAATGGAATTTACTTTCTATGGTAAAAGGTTTATACCTCGAAGGTGAAATAGTGACACATGGAATTCCATACAAATTCACTATACTGGACAGTTGTGAAAGAAGTCACCTTGGGAAAACTCTCATAAGTCCCAATTGGTGAAACCAATTCTGGTCATACCTATGGTGTTGGAAAGAGGATAGACGTGCTTACCTTAGTAAGAAATTTCAGACACATAGGAGCAGTACCTTCAGAGATACCATAGAAAAAATATCAGGCATTTCTGCAGAGGAAATTGGAAAACTAGGGCTTCCTATTCTGGGAATTTCCCTCCACTGTTTTTAGAAAAGGAGTACATTGTATAGATATCCTTGAAGAGGCCCATACTTCTATCCAAGCAGATATGAAATAATCCAAGTTTTTAAAATTAGGGTTTCTCTAACAAACCCTCGATCAGCCAGATCTGGAACCAGGACAAACACCTCAAATCAGTAAGATCTAATATTTTTCTATTTACATTTGAGGTTCTCATTTCAAAATGACCTATCACACCATATTGATAACAAGCTTAGTGAAGCTGAAAAATTTTGAGCATGGAAGTATAAGTTTTCACTGTTTCTTGAAGAAAATGACTTGCACACCTACATAAGTGGAGAGGTTCCAGTTCGAGAGGGAGATGAGGATAAATACTTACACAAGAAGAACTTGGTCAAGGACAAGAGGATCATTGCTGAGTCAATCAAGGATCACCCTATACCACAAGTTTCTTACTTAAAGACACCTAAAGAGATGTTTGATTCATTGACCAAGCTATTTGAAGGGAAGAACATAAATCAAAAGATGACTTTGAGAAACTGATTGAAGAATGTAAATATACAGAATGCAGATACCATATAGTTATACTTTACAAGGGTCTCTCAAATCAAAGAACAACTTGTTGCAGTGGATGAAGAAGTAGATAATACAGAAATTGTGATAACCACCTTCAAAGGCCTCCCAGGATCATGGGATTCATTCATTCAAGAAACGTGTGCCAGAAGGAAGTGATTACCTTCAATAGACTCTGGGAAGAGTGCACACAAAATAAGAAGCTCCACTCATAATAAGAGAAGATAAAATGAGATCAACTGAAGATCAAGCTCTCACCATCCAAAGAAGATCCCTCAAGCGATGAGGAATACGAAGGACTCAACTCTTGGAGAACTTGTTATCCATCCTAGCACTTGGATAATAAATGATTTTGTTATGAATGAAGAAGATGATGAAGCTAAAAGAAGGATCCTACCCATGAAACAAATAAAGATAAGTATTCAATTATCATTCCATGATATTGTTTTGTTATGCATTTGTTTATATTCGGTTGATTTGTTATACATGATAGAATGTTTTCATTAATGACAGTATACTACTAATATGCATGTGATGGGTAAGTAGCTCATGGTCCCATACAACTCTCCATTGCTACTTATCTAGAATGAAACCTCTTTGCTGACATATTGGATTAGTGCACAATCTCAATGATGTCATGGTAGAGATTGAAGGAATCTAGAAAGTTTTCATGAGATATGGATGAATGTTGTATTGGCTAAAATAGTTGCATGATTATATCTTTATGCATAAGAATTTTCCATTATGAATATGCCTTATTCATATGAAATGTTTCTAACCATACAACTGGTGCATCTGACCTGTAGGAAAGATCGCGTATAGTCACCTACAAGAAAATAAGGATGATACATGTTCCAAATAACAAGTGATGACAATTCGAGAAATACTCCAAGATGAAGAATAGTATGATGAGACTTCAAGAGGTCTCAGACATAGTGTATTTATGTGACACTATTGAGCGACATCATTGATGCAGAACCTTCCAGCTATGAAGAAGTATCCAAGATGAAAGCGAAGGAGAGTACCAGTTCAAGAATAATGATGTCTAGGATGCGGTATTGAGACCTAAAGGGAAGTCCGTAGTATCTTCCATTGGGATCTGCAAGATCCAACATGCAGTATATGGCAACATCATAGGATACAAGGAAAGATTCGTAGGACGAGGCTTCTCATGGAAATAAGGCATATACTACAAAGAGACATTTGAAACCACTAGAAGTTAAGACACATGACAGGAATAATCGTGTGTGCAAATGAAAGAATGCCTTGTACAAGCTCAGAAGACACCCATGGATTAACACATAAATGAGGATCTTGAAGATCACCTAGAGTGATGAAGATCTTAACCTTTGCTACAAGTTTAAAGATGAAAGCCTATAGAGGATGACAAGCTCACAGATGGGTGTGAGAAGAAATTTGAAAAGGTTTAAGATAGATGTTGAATTTTCATATGCTTAGCTAAGACATCATTATTTCATTTCATTTTCATAACAAAAGCATATAAACAGGTTCACTGAAAGATAGACAAGCACAACCATACAAAAGGAACACAAATATTTATCTTGCGAAAACCCTAAAGGGAAAAACCTAGCAAAATATTCCTCAATATAGATGCCCCCAAAACATAAAAGATAAAACCAGCAAGGAGATGAAAGCCTGATCCTCCTCCTTCTCCAGCTACTTCTCTTCTCCACTAATGGGCTATATGAGTGAGAGTGTGTGTGTTCCAAATGAGGAGCACTACACCTCTATTTATATTCATCCGTTCACTTAAGTTAACTCATTTGTCATGTAGGCTCGAGTTAATCATGTAGGCTCGAGTTACACATGTAGGCTCAAGTAACCACACTGGGGTGCTAATGACCCACCTTTACAATTAGTGGGTACTTCCTCATGACTCTTATTAGTTCTTCCGATTAGGAGCATTGGGGTACAAAGTAATACAAGTGGTTCTCTTGGTAGGACCATCGGGGACCACAAAGAAATACATATAGAATATTCTTCGAAGTTACAATATTTCAACACTCCCCCTTAACAAGAAGGGTATTCTATAACAACATCAACAACAACAATAATAGGAGAGAGATAGAGGACATCATCAACATCATGGTGATACATATATAAATCATTGGAAGCTTTTCAACATCATGTAGTCTTCATCTTCAATCTTTAGTCTTCAGCATCATCAGTACTTTGACCGCTTCGATCAGCAACATCTTCAGCACTTTGACCTTTCGATCAACAGCATCATCTTCATCACTTTGACCTTTCGATTAGCAACATCATCTTCAACACTTTGACCTTTCGATCAGCAACCTCTTCTTTACCACTTTGGCCTTTCGATCAGCAACAACTTCTTCAGCACTTTGTCCTTTCGATCAACAACAACATCATCATCATATTCTGATCTTTTGATCAGAAACATCATCATCAAAACATCAACATCATCATCATCAAAATATCATCATCATCATATTCTGATCTTTCAATCAGAATCATCATTATCATCAGCCTCTAATCTTTCGATCAGAAACATCATCAACTGAACATCATCATACTCTAACATCAACTCATCATCATATTCTAATCTTTCGATCAGTACGTCATCATCATCATACTTTGATAATACGGCATCATCATCATCAAGATCTCATCATCATCACATTCTGATCTTTCGATCAGAAACATCATCATCATGATCGCATTCTGATCTTTCAATCAGAAAACATCATCATCAGCAGCAGCATCATAATCATAAGCAACTTTAGATCTTCTGATCAGAAAACATCATCATCATCATATTCTAATCTTTCGATCAGAGAAACATCATCATCATAATATTCTGATCTTTCAATCAGAGAACATCATCATCAGCAGCAACAGCATCATCATCATATTCTAATCTTTCAATCAGAGAACATCATCATCATCAACAACTTCTGATATTTCAATCAGAGAAACATCATCATCATCATATTCTAATCTTTCGATCAGAGAACATCATAATCATTAGCAACAACATCATCATCATATTCTGATATTTTAATAAGAGAACATCATCAGTAGCAGCAACTTCTGATCTTTCGATCAGAGAAGATCGTCATCATCAGCAACATCTGATCTTTCGATCAAAAACATCATCATCATCATCACACTATGATCTTTCGATCAGGAAACATCATCATCATCAGCAGCAGCCCACAGTTCAAAGACAAAGAAGTCTTTGGATCTCTTTTGGACTCAAAATACAAGGATGATGCAATCCTATCACATTCTCAACAACCGAGGTCACTGGATCCATTTTGAACTGAGGTTCAAGGATGATGCAATCCTGCCACATTCTCGATGACCAAAGTTACACCGGATCCATTCTAAACTGAAGTTCAAGGATGATACAATCCTACCACATTCTCGATGACCAAAGTTACAACAGATCCATTCTGAACCGAAGTTCAAGGATGATACAATCCTGCCACATTCGCGATGACAGAAGTTAAATGGGATCCATTCTAAATCGAAGTTCAAGGATAATACAATCCTACCACATTCTCGATGACCGAAGTTACACCGGATCCGTTCTGAACCGAAGTTCAATGATGATACAATCCTGCCACATTCTCAATGACAAAAGTTACACTAGATCCGTTCTGAACTGAAGTTCAAGGATGATACAATCCTGCCACATTCTCAATGACCAAAGTTACACCGGATCCATTCTGAACTGAAGTTCAAGGATGATACAATCCTACCACATTCTTGATGACCGAAGTTACACCGGATCCATTCTGAACTGAAGTTCAAGGATGATACAATCCTACCACATTCTCGATGACCGAAGTTACACCGGATCCATTCTAAACCGAAGTTCAAGGATGATACAATCCTACCACATTCTCGATGACCGAAGTTACACCAGATCCGTTCTAAACCAAAGTTCAAGGATGATACAATCCTACCACATTCTCGATGACCGAGGTCACCGGATCACTTCTAGACATATGTCCTAAGATGATACAATCCCTCTTCATTCTTGAAGACTGAGGTCTCTGCATCACTTTAGGGAAAGTGCCCAGGGATGATACATTCCCACTGCAACATCACTACTCCCCCTTTTGGGGAAGGTCTTTCTGAACCACACCAAAAGTTTTCAAACTTTACTCGAGACAAAGGCTTCGTCAGCACATCATCATCTACATCTTCAGTATGTGAATACTGAACTATCACCATTTGTATCTCTAGTATGTGAATACTGAAATCATCATCATCTATATCTTCAGTATAGAAATACCGAAAGCATCATCATCTCTATATTCAGTATAGAAATACGGAATCACCATCATCTGCATCTACAGTATGTAAATACTGAAACATCATCTATATCTTCAGTATGGGAATACTGAAACATCTGCATCTTATCTCGTATGTAGAAATACCATATTTCTATGTGTTACAACGGAACACAGGGTTCTCTGTCATCACAACTCTGGTTATCACATAGAATCCTTGTAGTATCCATCTTCAGATCAAAGAGACCTGATATCAGCTTCCGAAGCCATATGAATTCACAACTTAGCAGAGAAATATGCTATGTATTCTGCTTCAGTCGTGCTAAGAGAAATATTGGACTATTTCTTGCTAAACCATGAACTCATAGCAACCCCCAAACAAAATCATCTACCTGATGTGCTTTTCCTATCTGAGATACTTCCAACCCAATATGCATATGTGTAGCCATACAATCTATACTCATGGATACCATCATAGTATAGACCAAGGTCTATAGTCCCTTTTAGATATCTCATCACATGTTTTCCACCAGATTGATGACAAGCTTAGTGAAGTTGAAAAATTTCGAGCATCGAAGTACAAGTTTTCACTGGTTCTTGAAGAAAATGACTTGGACACCTACATAAGTAGAGAGGTTCCAATTCGAAGGGAGATGAGGATAAATCCTTACACAAGAAGAACTTGGTCAAAGACAAGAGGATCATTGCTGATTCAATCAAGGATCACCTTATACCACAAGTGTCTTACTTAAAGACACCTAAAGAGATGTTTGATTCATTAACCAAGCTATTTTAAGGGAAGAACATAAATCAGAAGATGACTTTGAGAAACCGATTGAAGAATGCAAATATCCAGAATGCAGATACCATATAGTTATACTTTACAAGGGTCTCTCAAATCAAAGAACAACTTGTTGCAGTGGATGAAGAAGTAGATAATACAGAAATTGTGATAACCACCTTCAAAGGCCTCCCAAGATCATGGGATTCATTCATTCAAGAAATGTGTGCCAGAAAAAAGTGATTACCTTCAACAGACACTGGGAAGAGTGCACACAAAATAAGAAGCTTGACTCATAATAAGAGAAGAGAAAATGAGATCAACAGAAGATCAAGCTCTCACCATCCAAAGAAGATCCCTCAAGCGATGAGGAATACAAAGGACTCAACTCTTGGAGAACTTGTTATCCATCCTAGCACTTGGATAATAAATGATGTTGTTATGAATGAATAATATGATGAAGCTAAAAGAAGCAGCCTACCCATGAAACAAATAAAGATAAGTATTCAATTATCATTCCATGATATTGTTTTGTTATGCATTTTTTTATATTCAGTTGATTTGTTATACATGATAGAATGTTTTCATTAATGACAGTATACTACTAATATGCATGTGATGGGTAATTAGCTCATGGTGCCATACAACTTTCCATTGTTACTTATCTAGAATGAAACCTCTTTGCTGACATATTGGATTAGTGCACAATCTCAATGATGTCATGGTAGAGATTGAAGGCATCTAGAAAGTTTTCGTGAGATATGGATGAATGTTGTATTGGCTAAAATAGTTGCATGATTATATCTTTATGCATAAGAATTTTCCATTATGAATATGCCTCATTCATATGAAATGTTTCTAACCATACAACTGGTGCATCTAACCTGTAGGAAAGATCGCATACAGTCACCTACAAGAAAAGAAGGATGATACATGTTCCAAAGAACAATTGATGACAATTCAAGAAATAATCCAAGATGAAGAATAGTATGACGAGACTTTAAGAGGTCTCAGACATAATGCAGTTATGTGACACTATTGAGCGACATCATTGATGCAGAACCTTCCAGCTATGAACAAGTATCCAAGATGAAAGGGAAGGAGAGTACCAGTTCAAGAAGAATGATGTCTAGGATGCGGTATCGAGACCTAAAGGGAAGTCCGTAGTATCTTCCATCTGGATCTGCAAGATCCAACATGCAGTAGATGGAAACATCGTAGGATACAAGGCAAGATTCATAGGACGAGGCTTCTCATGGAAAGAAGGCATATACTACAAAGAGACATTTGAAACCACTAGAAGTTAAGACACATGACAGGAAGAATCATGTGTGCAAATGAAAGAAGGCCTTGTACAAGCTCAGAAGACACCCATGGATTAACACATAAATGAGGATCTTGAAGATCACCTAGAGTGATGAAGATCTTAACCTTTGCTACAAGGTTAAAGATGAAAGCCTATAGAGGATGACAAGCTCACAGATGGGTGTGAGAATAAATTTGAAAAGGTTTAAGATAGATGTTGACTTTTCATATGCTTAGCTAAGACATCAGTATTTCATTTCATTTTCATAACAAAAGCATATAAACAGGTTCACTGAAAGATAGACAAGCACAACCATACAAAAGGAACACAAAAATTTATCCTAGAAAAACCCTAAAGGGAAAAACCCAGCAAAATCTTTCTCAATATAGATGCCCCAAAAAGATAAAAGATAAAACCAGCAAGGAGATCAAAGCCTGATCCTCCTCCTTCTCCAACTACTTCTCTTCTCCACTAATGCGCTATATAAGTGAGAGTGTGTGTGTTCCAAATGAGGAGCACTACACCTCTATTTATATTCATCTGTTCACATAAGTTAACTCATTTGTCATGTAGGCTCGAGTTAATCATGTAGGCTCGAGTTACACATATAGGCTCAAGTAACCACACTGGGGTGCTAATGACCCACCTTTACAATTAGAGGGGACTGCCACATGACTCTTATTAGTTCTTCCAATTAGGAGCATCGGGGTATAAAGTAATACAAGTGGTTCTCCTGGTAGGACCATCGGGGACCACAAAGAAATACATATAGAATATTCTTCGAATTTACAATATTTCAACACTCCCCCTTAACGAGAAGGGTATTCTATAACAACATCAACAACAACAATAATAGGAGAGAGATAGGGGACATCATCAACATCATCAGGGTGATACATCTATAAATCATTGGAAGCTTTTCAACATCATGTAGTCTTCATCTTCAATCTTTAGTCTTCAGCATCATCAGTACTTTGACCGCTTCGATCAGCAACATCTTCAGCATCTTGATTCTTCAATCAGCAACAACATCTTCAGCACTTTGACCTTTCGATTAGCAACATCTTCAGCACTTTGAAATTTCGATCAGCAGCATCATCTTCAGCACTTTGACCTTTCGATTAGCAACATCATCTTCAACACATTGACCTTTCGATCAGCAACATCTTCTTTACCACTTTGGCCTTTCGATCAGCAACAACTTCTTCAGCACTTTGGCCTTTCGATCAACAACAACATCATCATCATATTCTGATCTTTCGATCAGAAAAATCATCATGAAAACATCATCAAAACATCAACATCATCATCATCAAAATATCAGCATCAAAATATCATCATCATCATACTCTGATCTTTCAATCAGAATCATCATTATCATCAGCCTCTAATCTTTCGATCAGAAACATCATCAACTGAACATCATCATACTCTAACATCAACTCATCATCATATTCTGATCTTTCGATCAGTACGTCATCATCATCATACTTTGATAATACGGCATCATCATCATCACATTCTGATCTTTCGATCAGAAACATCATCATCATGATCGCATTCTGATCTTTCGATCAGAACACATCATCATCATCAGTAGCATCATAATCATAAGCAACTTTTGATCTTCCGATCAGAAAACATCATCATCATCATATTCTGATCTTTCGATCAGAGAAACATCATCATCATCATATTCTAATCTTTCGATCAGAGAACATCATCATCATCAGCAACAGCATCATCATCATATTCTAATCTTTCAATCAGAGAACATCATCATCATCAGCAACTTTTGATCTTTCGATCAGAGAACATCATCATCATCGGCAATAGCATCATCATCATATTTTGATCTTTTAATCAGAGAACATCATCATCATTAGCAACTTCTGATCTTTCGATCAGAGAACATCATCATCATCAGCAACATCTGATCTTTCAATCAGAAACATCATCATCATCATCACACTCTGATATTTCGATCAGGAAACATCACCATTAGTAGCAGCAGCCCACAGTACAAAGACAAAGAAGTCTTTGAATCTCTTTTGGACTCAAAATCCAAGGTTGATGCAATCCTATCACATTCTTGACAACCGAGGTCATCGAATCCGTTCTGAACTAAGGTTCAAGGATGATGCAATCCTGCCACATTCTCGATGACAAAAGTTACACCGGATCCATTCTGAACCAAAGTTCAAGGATGATACAATCCTACTACATTCTCGATGACCGAAGTTACACCGGATCCATTCTGAACTGAAGTTCAAGGATGATACAATCCTGCCACATTCTCGATGACCAAAGTTACACTGGATCCATTCTAAACCGAATTTCAAGGATGATACAGTCCTTCCACATTATCGATGACTAAAGTTACACCGGATCCATTATGAACCAAAGTTCAAGGATGATACAATCCTACCACATTCTCGATGACTGAGGTAACCGTATCACTTCTAGACATATGTCCCAGGATGATACAATCCCTCTTCATTCTTGAAGATCGAGGTCTCCGGATCACTTTAGGGCAAGTTCCTAGGGATGATACAATCCCACTACAACATCACTACTCCCCCTTTCGGGGAAGGTCTTTCCGAACCACACCAAAAGTGTTCAAACTTTACTCGAGACAAAGGCTTCGCCAGCACATCATCATCTAAACCATCATCATCTACATCTTCAGTATGTGAATATTGAACTATCACCATTTGTATCTCTAGTATGTGAATACTGAAAGCATCATCATCTATATCTTCAGTATAGAAATACTGAAAGCATCATCATCTCTATATTCAGTATAGAAATACGGAAGCACCATCATCTGCATCTACAGTATGTAAATACTGAAAAATCATCTATATCTTCAGTATGGGAATACTAAAACATCTGCATCTTATCTCGTATGTAGAAATACCGGATTTCTATGTGTTACAACGGAACACAGGGTTCTCTGTCATCACAACTCTGGTTATCACATAGAATCATTGTAGTATCCATATTCAAATCAAAGAGACATGATATGAACTTTCGAAGCCATATGACTTCACAACTTAGCAGAGCAATATGCTATGTATTCTGCTTCAGTCGTGCTAAGAGAAATATTGGACTGTTTCCTGCTAAACCATGAACTCATAGAAAACCCCAAACAAAAGCATCTACCTAATGTGCTTTT
Organism: Pseudotsuga menziesii; assembly: GCA_001517045.1. Classification (NCBI taxonomy): domain Eukaryota; kingdom Viridiplantae; phylum Streptophyta; class Pinopsida; order Pinales; family Pinaceae; genus Pseudotsuga; species Pseudotsuga menziesii. The sequence goes on along the minus strand of LPNX010465841.1, from coordinate 112,358 downwards.
CCTATCTGAGATACTTCTAGCCCAATCTGCATCTGTGCAGCCATACAATCTATACTCATGGCTACCATCATAGTATAGACCAAGGTCTATAGTCCCTTTTAGATATCTCATCCAATGTTTTGTAGCTACTAGGTGAAACCATTTTGGTTGAACAAGATATTGACTTAAGTTGTGCACGGAAAAAGAAATGTCTGGTCTGGTATTTGTTAAGTACAGCAATGACCCAATGATTTGTCTGTAATGATTCGCATACACTAACTCTAATGAATTATCAGCTCACAGTTTCAAGTTGGAGTCAATGGGTGTGGCCATGGCTTTGCATTCCAACATATTGAATCTCTTCAATATCTCTACCTCATACTTTCCTTGGTTGAGAAAGATTTCTTCTGAGCTTTGCCATACTTCTAGACCTAGGAAATGATGCATTAACCCAAGGTCTTTCATCTCAAATTCTTCTGCTAGTTTCTTCTTGCTTTCCATGATCTGTTTCTCATTCCCTATCAAGAATAAGTCATCCACATATAATAACAGGATGACAGGTTCATCTTCTACAACCTTTAGATAAAGGTTAGAATCAGCTTTACTCTTGGTAAAGCCCATAATTGACATGAAATTGTGTATCCTTTCATACCAAGCTCTGGGAGCGTGCTTCATGCCATAGAGGGCCTTCTTCAACTTACATATATGAGTCCATCTGTCTTCAACTTCAAATCCTTGTGACTATTCGATGTAAAACTCTTCCCCAATCATACCATTAAGGAAGGCTTGTCTTTACTTCATCATGGAAGCAACTACCATCATAGTTTTGAAGAAGTGTACCTTGCTTTCTGGAGTAAGTGTCTCTTCAGAATTAATTCCCTCTTGCTTATAGAAACCTCTAGCCACAAGTCTTTCCTTACTTCTATCGGCAACATATTTTATCTTGAAAATCCATTTGTAAGATACCACATTCTTTCTTTCTGGTTTGAGTACTATATCCCAAACATCATTCTAGTATTCTTTCATCATAACATCTTCCATGAGTTCGTCTTGTCAGATCATCAACATATCCTAGTCTTCTGCATTCAACTTTGAAGGTTGGAACCCACTTTACTCTTGGTAAAGTCTCAATCCATCAAGAAGATTTCCATCATGTCGTACCGTGTCGAACTCAGATATCTTCTGTAGTCACTCCCCCTGAAGTGGAGTATTATCTTCCTTCTTCATTCTATATAGGTGATTCTATGCTTGATATATACTATTCAATAGATTATGTCATGTCATAGTCTACTATTTCTAAGGAAAATCACAATCCTTGCTTTGTACACTTGTTCTTGTAGATCCATATGGAAGTTACTACGTACTTCCCTTTATGTCTCGAAATCATATCATATACATCATTCCCCATGATCAACTGTTATTATTTGATCATAGCTTCTTTCATAGCATTCTTTTCTTCAATTTGAGTTATCTCTCATACCCATGGTGGTCTTCATCCTTCGAGGTGGATCTACTACTATCTGAAGCTCTTTCTTTCGTCATGGTGTCTCTGACCCTGGGAGCTTTAGATTCATGTTTATTGAATTGTCATCACTTGTTCTTCGGAACAAGTCTCATCCTTATTTTAGGAGGTTGTACAGGACCTTTCCTACAATTCAAATGCACCAGTTGCATGGTTAGAACTATTTCATAAAACATATGCATAACGACAAATTCTTATGCATCATGCATCTGTTTAGCCAATACAACATTCATCCATATCTTATAGAAACTTTCTAGATGCCTTCAATTTCTATCATGACATTATTGAGATTGTGCACTAATCCAATATGTCAGCAAGGAGGATTCATTCTAAATAAGTAGCAATGGAGAGTTGTATAGCACCATGAGCTACTTACCCATCACATGCATATTAGTATTATATAGTCATTAATGCAAACAATCTATCATGCATAACACATCAACTGAATATAATCAAATGTATAACAAAACAATATCATGAAATGACAATTGAATACTTATCTTTTATTTGTTTCATGGGTAGAATCCATCTTGATCATTCTTCTTTATCATGTTCTCCATTCATGAAATCATCATTTCTTATCCAAATGATAAGATGAATAAGAGGTTCTTCAAGAATTGAGTTCTTCATATTCCTCATCGCATGAGGGATCTTCTTTGAATGGTGAGAGATTGATCTTCAATTGCTCCCATATTCTTCTTCTCTTATTATGAGTCGAGTTGAAAGTAATCACTTCCTTCTGGCATACATTCTTTACATGAATGAATCCTATGATCATGGGAGGCCATTCAAGGTGGCTATCACCACTTCTGCATTCTCTGCTTCTTCTTCTATCGCTTCAAGATGTTATGCATTTTGGATCTTCACATTCTTCAACTGTCATCTTCTGAATTATGTTCTTATCTTCAAATAGCTTGATCAAGGAATCAAACATATTCAGTGTCTTTAGGGAAGACACTTGTGGTACAAGTTGATCCGTGATTGAATCAACAATGATCTTCTTGGCCTTGATCAAGTTCTTCTTGTGTAAGGCTTTGAGGCTCATCTCTCTCTAGAACTGGAACCTCTCTACTCATGTAGGTGTCCAATTCATTTTCTTCAGAGAGATCAAATAATTCCATGCTTGGAAATTTTCAACTTCACCAAGCTTATCATCAAGCTGATGTGATAGATCACTTTGAAATGAGAACCTCAAATGCAAATAGAAAAAGATTAGATCTTACCGATTTAAGGTGTCCGTCCTGCTTCCGGAGCTGGATGATCTAAGGTTTGTCAGAGAAAATGTAATTTTAAAAACTTGGAATATTTCAGATATGATTGTATAGAAATATAGATCTCTTCAAATAGATCTGTCCAATGTACTCCTTTTCTGAAAATAGTGGAGGGAAGCTCTCGGAACAGGAAGCCCTAGTTTTCCAATTTCTTCTGCAGAAATTCCTATTACTGTTTCTTTTATATTTCAGAAATTAATGCTCCTATGTGTCTTAAATTTCTCACTGAGGTAACCTTGCATGTTCCTCATCCAACACAATAAGTTTCATCAGAATTGGTTTCACCAATTTGGAATTATGATCATTTTCCCAAGGTGACTTGTTACAGGACTATTCAGAACAATGAAGTTGTACGGCATGCCATGTGTCACTGGTTCATCTTCAGGTTCTAAAATTTGGACCACATAAATTAAAGTCTGTGATATTTCTAGAAAATCTTCAGGAATTCCATTTGGACCTCTGTATCCCAAGCTATATCAATTTTCCCTAGGTGTCATGTTTAGGGATGAATTATGGAAGAGGATGGAACCCTAACGTGGTGAGATCATATCTCCTAGAATATAGTGAATATGAGGCTGAATTTTGGACACAATGTTCATCAGGATTTTATCTTCAGTATCTATAATTTTTCAGTGCCTGAACCTTCGCCAATGTTGGGATATAGCGAATATACCAAAAATTAGCAGTTTTAGTATTTAGGGTTTTTCTAGCTCTGGGTCAAACTAGGGTTTGACTTTCCCGGAGTTTCACCCAACCAAAAATATTGATCCAGGTCTCTAAAATTCTATTTTGATGAGGAGAAAAATCCTATGCTGGGCTCACTAAAAAATTCTTCTTCTGCAAGAATCCCTAATTTCCCACACCGAAAACTGAAAATGCTCGGAATCGAATTCCGCTTCGACAGAAAGATGCGCCCTTCAATGGAGAGTCAACCTAGCCTTCTTTTGTTGATCTATTTTCAAGAGAGAAACAATAAGTAAGAAGCCCTCGATTCTTTAGCTGCACAATGTCTTCTTCTTAGGGTGGCTCTGATACCATGTTGACTTTTCATATGCTTAGCTTCGGACATCAATATTTCATTTCATTTTCATAACAAAAGCATATAAATAGGATCACTGAAAGATACACAAGCACAACCATACAAAAGGAACACAAATATTTATCCTAATAAAACCCTAAAGGGAAAAAACAGCAAAAGCTTCCTCAATATAGATGCCCCAAAAAGATAAAAGATAAAACCAGCAAGGAGATCAAAGCTTGATCCTCCTCCTTCTCTAGCTACTTCTCTTCTCCACTAATGCGCTATATAAGTGAGAGTGTGTGTCTTCCAAATGAGGAGCACTACACCTCTATTTATATTCATCTGTTCCCTTAAGTTAAATCATCTGTCATGTAGGCTCAAGTTAATCGTGTAGGCTCAAGTTACACATGTAGGCTCAAGTAACCACACTGGGGTGCTAATGACCCACCTTTACAATTAGAGGGGACTGCCTCATGACTCTTATTAGTTCTTGTGATTAGGAGCATCGAGGTACAAAGTAATACAAGTGGTTCTCCCGGTAGGACCATTGGCGACCACAAAGAAATACATATAGAATATTCTTCAAAGTTACAATATTTCAACAATAGAGGATATTGGTATCCAGTGACACTAGATGGATACATAGAATATTAGTAGCAGAGGAAGCTACTTGTCACTCCGGTACAAAATGTTTCAATGCATAGAGTACGAAAGGAAGAGGGAGAATGATGCTCCGCTTTAGAGGGAGTGACTATAGAAGATCTTGAGGTTCAACATGATACAACAGGATGGACAACTTACTGATGACCCTAGGATTTACTAATATTAAAGCAGATTCCAACCTTTACTTCAAGGTTGAGGGTGGAATACCAATGATTCTCCTTTTATATGTCGATGACTTGTTCGTAAAAGAAAATAGGAACACATTAAAGTTGCAAGAAGGAGATTTGCTGCCGAGTTCGAGATGAAGGACTTGGATATGATACACTACTTTCTAGGCATGGAGGTGTGCTAGAATGTGGAGGGAATCTCCCTGGGACAAGGGAAGTATGTAGTAGATATCCTAAAGTGGTTCAGGATGATGGAATGCAAGGCCATGACCACACCTATGGCATCAAACCTGAATCTATTGAGTGATGCTTCATTAGAGTCGGTTGATTCCATGATGTATCGTCAGATGATTTGTTCCTTGACGTACCTAAGGAAAATGAGACCAGATATTTTCTTTGCTGTGAACACATTGAGCCAGTTCCTGATGGATCATATACATGTTCACCTGATGGTTGCAAAGCATGCAGTAAGGTACCTAAAGGGTATAGTTGAGTATGGGCTCAAGTATGATCCAAATCAGAATATTAACCTTGAGGTTTATGTGGATTCAGATTGGGCAGGCAGTGCCATTGATAGGAATAGCACTTCGGGGTCTTGCTTCAGTATGAGATCAGGTGTGATCTCCTGGTTTAGCAGGAATTAGTCTTGCATGGCACTAAGTACAACCGAGGAAAAATATGTTGCCACTTGCTTGACTATTTGGGAGGTAGTATGTTTCTTTTGAAAACTACTATTTGATTTTATTGATCTGACTTGCATTTTTTGTATGATGTAGAGAGGAGCAGTGAAGCTCCAATATGTGATCCAGATCAAGATCTCTCGAAAGAGGGAGTTCTATCATAGCCAGTGAGACAGGTTGTCTGAGCAGAAAATCATGGCAAAGCTTGTAGGTTTCTCAGACATAAACAATCCTGTAGGTTGTCCTCGGATGTATTTCAGTCCTGGCGAAGCTCACAGGTTATCCTTGGACATAATCATCACTGATGTGATTCTATGCTAGAAATGGTCAGAGTGAATTTTGAGTACTTCAGGGAGAAGCTTGGTGTTCTCCAGATCGAGGTTCCTTCCAAGGGGAAGTGATGAGTCTATGTGCCTTTCTGACATGGTGGTAGGATTGGTTCCTCCCATGGTCAGATGTAAGTGCAGAGCCTTTCTGACATGGTGGTAGGCTGGGCCTCCCATGGTCAAATATAAGTGCTGAGCCTTTCTGACATGGTGGCAGGCTAGGCCTCCCATGGTTAGATATAAGTACTGATCCTTTCCAACATGGTGTCAGACTAGGCCTCCCATGGTTGGATATAAATGCTGAGCCTTTCTGACATGGTGGTGGATGTGTTCCTCCCATGGTCAGATGTGAGTGTTGGGAATTCCTTTCTCACATGGATGCTGGATGTGTTCCTCCCATGGTCAGATGTAAGTGTTGGGTGGGCCTCTCTGACATGGATGTTGGATGTGTTCCTCCCATGGTCAGATATAAGTGTTGAAGAAGATTGAGACATAGATGGAAGCTAGGCCTACAACCAACATGAAAAAGGGTTGATCTGTAGAACTTCCTGTGATGAGTAGAATTGAGAGATAGCACCATTTTATCAAGATAGCAGACGTAGTGATGATGATGATCCACTGATGATCCAACTCTGATGATGATCCACTAATGATTTAGCTTTGATGATGATCCAGTGATGATCCAACTTTGATGATGATCCAGAGAAGAAGACTTGTGTTGATGAATTGTGTCAAGAGAATACCTTCCTAGTTAAGATGGAGTGTTGATGTATTTGTAACTTAAAAATGTATTCACTTATATTGTACCCCGATGTTCATATCCAGAGAATCATTTGTATTTCATTATACCCCGATGTTCCTATTGGGAGAGTCATTAATATAATAAAGTCATGCAAATTTAATGAGGTTAACCATTTGTTGTAAGTTGGGGAAATAGTCCCCATAATTGAGTTGAGGTTAACCCTCGTTGATCAAGGGGGAAAAGTCTCCACAATTGAGGGGCACTAGGGTTATTAGAATCTCCTAGAGATGTCATCCCTAGTAAGTAATTGTCAAGTAAGAAACTAGTATAAATAGAGAGTGAGACTCTCTATTTTTCATATACACTCACTCAAATGGGGTGCATGAGTGAGAGAGGAAGTGCTCACACAAGTGAGAGAGAGATCAATTGTTGGATATCATCTTTTATGTCCTTGGGTTTCACTGCTGCCATTGGTGCTCATTCTATCTCTGAGGAAGTTGTGAGGTTTTTCCTTTATGGTTTCCAAAAGGATAAATATTTGTTTCTATTGTCTCTTTTGATTGATTTTTGTGCATGTTATTCTCTCATATAATATCCTAACATCATAATCCTTAAATGATAAAAATCTAACAATTGCAACACATAAAGACAGAAATAAGAGACAAGATCAATTTAGGGCAACATCCATCATGTCATATTACTTCCACGCAACAAATCCACATCATACAGTACTTCTCCATAGCAGGAGACTGATCACAACCCAAGATTCAAGAGTTAGTCGACATAGACAGGGCCAAAACTACTCAAGAACAAAATGAAGCGACAAGATCACAAAACAAATCACAAAAATAGACTGATTGATTGATATTTCACCTCTATGATGCTACTCCATGATTCAATTATAACTCTATACATAGGCTTGCACCTTTACATCCAAGGTCCACTTCTAACTAACTTCTAACATGCTAGTGACCTATATCCACAAAATGTTGTCAAACGGTACAAAATTGCATACGAAATTCCAAAAACAATTATTCTTCTGCCTATCACATGGATTTGGTCCTGCACGGTGTCCGGTGATCTTGCACAACCTCTGTGGTGCTTCACAACTCACTTACCCAAACCCCTGCTAGCATGTACTAGCAGTATCTACTTCTTCAGTATCAATGAAATCTATCTCTCTTTTCTTGGAAGTCCCTGAAAAACTCATGAAGGATGAGATATTACCAACAATTGCAACTATATTAGAAATATCCATCAGAGGAGAATTATTTATAGGTAAGGAAGATACAGAGTCTTGTTCTATGCTGACATTATCTAGAGCTTTGTCAGGATAATCTTCCCAATTAGCTTCCTACCTGAGTCGAGCTACTTCAATATGTTCAAAAGGCTTTTTGTTATTTTCCTGTCTCCTTTTTGAAATTACTTGGTGTGGATCATAGTTGGTTGTAGTTCCCAAAGAAATCCCCATGCTCTTGAGAAAATTATCAATTATGGGTAAAACATATATACTTTTGACAACATATGGCCTTGCCTGCCAGGGAAATTTCATATCCAAACTCTTCCTAAAGTTTAAAATGTGTTCCTCTTCCACTATAATCTTTTGTCTAAGAAATTCTAAAGAGAAGATCCTGGTTGTCAGAAAGGCTGGAAGAATGTAAGGATGATGTACAAAGCCATATAATCTTATAATGTTTCCATACTCTGAGAGGAACCAATCTCCTATCATTTTACTGGGGGGAAGCTGCAATGTTTCTTTCATTTCTGGTAATACTCTCGGTATGCTTTCCTGGAAGAAAATGTTGTAAATTTCTGCTATAAAACCATTCATAGAATTGCAATAAATTTGGGTCATTTCATCAGTGAGTACCAATTCAAGAAAATGTGGGATGTCTTCATTGTGTGACAAGAACATCTTCAATAAAAAGGATTGGAATCTAAAAACTCTAGTATCGTGGAAGTTGACTAACTAAGAACAAATGTTATCAGCTAAGAACTCATCAAATTTAAGGAAACAAGACTAAAAGTAGTGACCTAGAAGTTTCGAATCAACTGGGCAAGTACTTAGGACAAACAACAAACTTAATAGTGACTATGTAACATAGCCATTAGTATCTAACCCCAAAAATTGGCTGGCAAACGTAATACGAGAATCGGTTTCTTCATTGAACATAATTAGGTCAATAGGATAATATAAACCTATAAACTCATTATCAGGCTTCAAACATAACTTTTAAAAGGTTTCTTTACTCTCAGCTGTAGATTCTTGGAAGAAATGGATGACATTATCCTCTTTGTTTTCTTGGGATAAAGAAATAAAGTCATCTGGGACAAATAGGGATTTACAGATAACAGAGGCCTAAACATGGAAAAGGACCCTAGACTTAGTTTTATTCATAATGACTCCTTCAGTAACAGAAAATTTATTTGCATACCACTCAACAAATTCAGGGAAATTAGGGGTTTGGTCGACAAAGAAAAAGTAAAAGAAAGATTTGAAAACACCATGGGTATCACTACCCCGGTCCTTAAGAATTTTCAATTTGTTGTTAGTTGTTTCAATTGTTTCATTCATGAAAATAGTATCAAAAATTTCAACATTCTTGTATTCAAAGCTCTTCTCAACTCTCTGATAGAAAACCCCTAATTCGTCATTATCCGCTACTTCTACCACTTCTATTTCATCCATCTTATCCATTTTCAGAAGTACTTGAAAGGTTTTAGGGTGCCTACTTTGTCAATTAGCATGGTATTCAGATTCATCCATGCTGGCACTTTGCACATAGTCAGGGTTATCACCATTATCACCAAGTCCGCAACTAAAAAAAACAAACTTTTGAAACTCCACGTAGATGATTTTATAATTTTTTTATGTTTAATAACCATCACGTATTTCTTATAGTCCATTCCGTAGATTTTATCTTCTTCAAAATATACATCGTCCACATGCAAGATATCAATACCAACACTTAACACTACCACCCTACACAACTTGATTCAGTGGAATCAATACTAGCCCTTGATCTGTAACCTGTCCTGTCTTTATCACGACCATCCAACTATGGAAACTTTAACATTTCGTAAATTATTTTAGAATCGATTGATCGAGAAAATCTCATTTGCGGAATGCACCCCATCCATTGATCAAAGCCTGAGCTTCATTAGAGCCATTTATTATTTTGGCTGCTACCACTTTTCGTGGATTCAATTTTAGACTTTCTCCACGCTAGTTCAATCTATGGAACTACTCCCAACCATAGAGCTATCCCCACTCGCATCCTGTCCATTCAATATTTCTACTTCTTAGCCCATTCCGCGAATTGGAAAACTTCTTTATCGCAGGAATGTTCAATTCCCAGAATGTTCCATCGTCATTGATCTTACTTTGCGTCAATATCAGCCTTTCAAAAATGCACCTTTTTAATGGATTCTATCCAACACCCTATCTTATTCCTTTCATCTCTTATCTGCAGAAATCCTTTCAACCGTTGATTTGCAGTGCTTTAAATCTGGGCCCTCGATATTCAAATCCTTTTACCTCCATTTCTGTTAATGAGATGATTTGAAATTCTTCCTCCATGTTTCATTGGAGGAATGATCTACCACCGTAGATCCAACCCCTCTTTTCATCCAATGACAAATAAGCAAAGATCATGTTCGCTCATTAACCTAAAAAGAATTTTCACAAGATTTTCAAACATAGTGCTAACAGTTGGCTCCACTAGGGATGCTATCCTCCCTGCGAGGCAGCAAAGAACCCCGTAGACTAGTTTACAAATCTATTGATAACCCAAATCTCTTAATTTTATTATTTTTCTGATAGAAATGCAAAAAACTAAAATATGGCTACCCCTTCTGATCTTAGGGCCTTCTCTGTGGGCTTCAAATATTCTGTCTCACCATCTGTACTGACTGAAAGTAAATACATATTTACAGTATAATACATAAAATTTTATTTCCCCCTATTCCAAGTAATGTTTAAGAAATATCCCATTTACTGTACCTCCTTCATACTGAGACCCATCCTGATTCTGTAGAATGAAAGCCTTATTAGCCCTGTGTGCTGCAATAATGTATGGACCTACCCACAAATGATCAAACTTTCCATGCTTTCCTTTGTCTTCATGTGGAGCATCCCACTTTAACACCAAATAATCAAACTGGAAAGTCTCTTCTTTTACCTTTCTATCAAAAGTATTCTTCATTTTCTCTTGATGTATCTATACCTTATCATATGTTTTATCCCTCAGTTCATTTAGCTCAATAATTTGGTTTATTCTCCTTTGCATATGATTAGGTTCATCTTGTTGTTCCTGCAATAACTTCATAACTGGAACTCCTAAATATGTTGGAAAAACCACTTCAACTCCATACACCAATTGGAATGGTGACATTCCAATATACCTCTTTATGCTGATTATGTCAGACCACAAAGCATATTTCAGCTTTGTATGCCATGCTCTTTTATTTTCTTCTAATAGCTTCTTAATTATCCTCACCAAACTTTTGTTAGAGGATTCTGCCAGTCCATTCCCTATGGATAATATGCAGTAGAATGATGCAGGCTTATATGACACTTATGATAGACATTTATCATCTTTTTGGATTTAAAAGAAGTTGCATTATCAGTTACAATCCTCTTAGGACAACCAAACCTTGACAAGATATTATTCTCCAGGATATCTATTATCACTGCCTCTGTAGCTCTTCTAGTAGGTATTGCTTTAATACACTTTGTAAAATAATCATTAGAGGAAATTTTAGGTCTAAAATGGGCCTCCTAAAGAAAATAATAAACTAATAGTCATTAATTTTGGAGGAAGAATGAAAAAAAACTACTTTTTTTTTCTTCGTATTTTCGACATATCTCCCTGTAGTTTTACTCAAATTCTGAGCGAGAGATATCCTTGGATGTGGAATTTAATTCCACATCCAAAGAGTACCCACATTGCATACTTTTGATGGACCCCGCTACCCCCAAAAAAAATACCTGAAAAAATGTGATGATGACATCATCATCACGTTTTTTCAGGTATTTCTTATTTTTTGGGGTAGAGGGGTCCATCAAAAGTATGCAGTGTGGGTATTATTTGGATGCAGAATTAAATTCCACATCCAACGAGCTCTCCCTCTCGAAATTTGAGTAAAAACACAGGGAGATATGTTGAAAATACGAACAAAAAAAGTAGTTTTCTTTTATGACAAATATGTCAATTCAACCATTATGGTTGACTCATTTTATTGAAATTCTATTGGTTCCTGAATTCCAACTCACAAAATTTATTGTTGGCACATTTTCTTATAAGGCCCATTTTAGACCCCAAATTTCCTCTAATGTAGCTGCTGTTAAAATTTACTTATGCTTTCATGAGGAATTTGGATTTATTTTCCCAATGAAATCCAATCCCCACTATTGGAAAGGTACTTCTATTGATATGGGATTAAGAGGGAGTGGAACTAATTTCCTCTTTCCATAAAAAACCTAACACTGATGACATTTGGTGGTTTCTTTATACACATCTGAAAATAGTGAAGGCCAATAGAACCTGACTCCCAAAATTTTATTTGCAGGTACCTTCCATGAATGATTCCCCCCACATTCTCCTTCATGGAATTATTTTGTAATTTGCTGAGCTTCATTCTCCAAGAGACAATTCAATAACACTCCACCAGGATCCTTCCAATAAAGACATTGATTTAAAATACAAAATTTTGCAGCCTTCAACTTCACATACCTTGCTCTAGTTTTACTTAACCCTGTAGGAGGTTGTAAATTTTGCAATACATAAACTATATTAGCATACCATGGGGAAATAGAAAAATCAGGAATCACCTGCATTTCTATGTCTAACTAATTTGCTTGAATTGACAGAAAGTTTAGCTGCAAAGAATCAAAATTAGAATCTGTCATCATTTTAGCTAATCCCTATCCCTTAACCAACTTGGTAGGCCTAATTTCAATGTCATATTCCAAAAGAAATGCAATTCACTTTTCTCTTCTCCCCTCTGGATTTGGCTGTGTAAGTATGCTCTTTACCACACTGCTAGGAACATATGCAACTACATGTGAATGGAGAATGTAAATTCTGAAATCTTTTAGAGCCTTAATCAAAGCATACGCTTTTTTCTCCATGATATCATATTTTAACTCTCCATCTCTTAACATCTTACTGAAAAATGCTATGGGATGTTCTTCACTTTGATAATTCTTTTTAACAAAACAACTGCAACAGTATGCTCTGAAGCATATGAGAATACTAAAAAATATTTATCGAAATCTAAACTTACCAGCACAAGTGCCTATGAAATAGATTTCTTTATATCTTTGAAAGACTTTTTAGCTTCCATTGTCCATTTTATTTCATGATTCTTTCTCAACATATTAGTAATGTTGATCAATATCTTGGTAAAACTAGGAATGAATATCCTCAAGAAATTTACCTTCCCATTGAATGACTGTACTTCTTTTTCACTTCTTGGTTCCTCCACCTTCAAAATTGAACTCACCCTGTCTGGATCAATCCTTATACATTCTTTGGAAATAATATGGCCCAAACGTTTTCCTTCTTCCAGAGTAAAATTTGACTTCCTTGGATTTAATGAAATTCCATACTTTTTTCATTTAAGGAAAACCTTTTCCAGATGTTTTATATGTTCCCTATCATACCTAGAATACACAATAATATCATCCATGTAAATTACCACAAACCTGTTTCTTTCATTTGCAAAAGAAATGTCCATAGCACGATGGAAAGTGGATCATGTATTCATTAATCCAAAGGGAATCTTTGTGTACATGAATGTACCCCATGGTGTAGTAAAATTTGTTTTCTCCTGATCTTCAGGAAGTACCTTTATTTGATTGTAACCTGAAAACCCATCCATAGTAGAAATTCTCTCTGAACCTACCACTTTTTGCAAAATCTAGTCCATCTTTCGTAAAGGGTAATTGTCCTTCAAAGAAACTTTATTCAAACTTCTAAAGTATACAAATAGTCTTATTTCGCCATTTTTCTTTCTAACAGGAACCAAATTAGCAACCCATTTTGAGAATCTCAAGGTTACAATTATTTTTGCATCAAATAATATTTTAATTTCCTTTTCAATGACAGGAAATAGCATTGGATTAATCCTTCCGATTTTCTGCCTAAATGGTTTTTCTCTAGGCTTAATTGGAATAATATGTTTTATAATGGAGGTGTCATAATATTTGAGATCATCATAACTCCATGCAAATACATCAGTGTATTTTTTCATCAGGTTCACATACTCATGTTTTTCTTTAGCAGGCAATTTCTTAGAAAATTTTACAATTCTGGGATTGTCCTTAGTACCAATATTTTTATATTCCACATCGTTTTCAACAGGTTTGAATTTAGGATCTCTGACAACATCATTATGGTAAAAAATATTCTCTAAGGGAATTAAACTTCTAGAAATATGATTACTCTTCAATTGGACTATATTTTTGCCTCCTAGTGATCTTTTAAACTTCTTTATTTCAGTAACTTTTTCTTCATCTACATCTTGAAAAATTTTAGAATCAACACTTTCACTTTCTATTTGGGTATTTACATATTTACAAGACAATTCCAGAAATATTTTGATTTACATATCATCTTCAAACACTTGCCAATACTTGGTATTGTCTAGTATGGAAGTCCTATTTACAATGTCAACCTTGTTCGTTCTTTTACCTGCAATAGGAGTGTTAAATTTCCCAGCAGTAATGGCCAAGGAATATGCCACTATATTTTCATATCTAAGGATTACATTGACACTGTGTTTTGTGAAATAGTTTCCAAACATATTCCACACTTCATTTCTGTAAGATCTCATTCTAGGATTCCTAGTTTGATAACAAACATTCACTTGGTTTATCACAAGTTCTGAATCTCCAAAAAATTTGATTCATTTAGCTCCCAAATCCTTCAGTGCATGCAAAATTAACAACAAAGCTTTCTATTGTTCTACAATATTGGTACATTCAAAGGTCAACTTGTAAGAAAGAGATTTAAAATCTCTGATAGGAGAAATTATATATACACCTGCACTAGCACCCACTTTAGCCACAGACCCATCAAAATACATAGTCCATATCCCTTCTTCCTTTTGCTTTATTTCCAATGCTTCTTGTTCATTTATCACCTTTTCATTATTTTTTCTTTTACTTGGAACAACAACTTTTGAATCACAAGGCGAAACATCATTGAAGAAAATAGATGACCCTAAGTCGGTATCAACAGAATAAATATGATGAACTCCTGGATGATCTCGACTGCTAACAACATAAGGTGATCTTTTTTCACTGTAGAGTCTCTTGTTTTCATTAAGAACAATAATTGTAGCATAAGACATATCCATTTGCAAGATTCCTTTTAATTTTGAAGTCCAAGATCTTGACAACAAAACACCAAATTTAGGAGGGATATTAGCCACAATGACTTCCATGACCATAGTTTTAGATGGTAATTTATTTAGGGATACTACCATGTCTTTTATCAAACCCAGACATTTCACCCTTTTGGAATCAAAAGAATACAAATATTTGTAAGGCCTTGTAATCTCTAACCCCAAACTTTCTACCACTCCTTTAGGCATCAAATTATGTGAAGCACCTGAATCTAACATAGCATTATGCAACACTTTGTCATGCACATATAAAATCATATAAAAGGGTGGTACTTCCTCATTATCCATACTATCAATCTTAGACCCCAAAACAATGGTAGGATTGTCATCTTTTAATTCCAAAATATCTGGCTGAGCTTCTCCTTGATTTCGGATCATTTTTGTTATTGTGTTTCTATACTCCTGATTTCTGAGCAGTTCTAAAAAGGAACTGAAATCTTCAGCTTAGCAAGTTCACTTTGTAGATTAAAAATGGAATAAATTTTATCTACATCCATGGGTGTTGTTTGTTTTAACTCTTTTACTTTCTCATTTATGTTTTCAATTTCTTTATGTACAATAGGTTCTTTTTTTTCATTTCTTT
The DNA here is from genome assembly GCA_001517045.1 of Pseudotsuga menziesii. Lineage (NCBI taxonomy): Eukaryota > Viridiplantae > Streptophyta > Pinopsida > Pinales > Pinaceae > Pseudotsuga > Pseudotsuga menziesii. The sequence goes on along the minus strand of LPNX010465841.1, from coordinate 96,992 downwards.
TTTTTGTATTCATCTAACTACTGGAAGGCTGATTTGGATTTAACCTTCCTTTATTCACTACAACATCCCTACTTCTCAATTTGATATTTTTCACATCATCTATAGCATGCAAATACCCCGTATGATATTGTTCCAACTCTTCTTCAAAATATTTATTATCATCCACCTATGCAAACATACTGTGTTCCTCCTCAGTTAGATAAATATCAGAATCTAAATCACCAAAATGATGAATATGATCTTCAATAGACTCTGCATCATCATCACCAGCAACATAATTTTATGGGAAAGACGGTATTCTTTGCTGATCTTCTTGATTTCTTGGATTCCTCATGTCTCTTTGCCTATTATGTGGGAGTGGAGGAGGAATATGCCTTCTAAAGTTAGGGTTTCTGATCTGGGTTTCATTATGTTCTCGATTCACTGGCCTAGCATCCATAGTCAACCTATCCATTAACTTTTCCATTGTCTTCAGCATCATTTCAAATTTGATATCATTATATGAAGAAGCAGCAAAGGTGGACGACATTTCTTCTCTACCTTTCCTCCTATCAACATCTACCCTTTGTTTATCTTCCCACATGACATCATATTGGCTTCTACTTATAAGGAATCTGTAAACATAACAGGAAGAGTGGTTGATTTTCTTTCTCTCAACAATAATGAAAAATCATTATCAAAAGCTTCGGCATAATGAAGTTTAGCAGCACCAGGTGAAGGCTTAATATCAGCAGGTATTGAATTATAGAATCTCAAGAACCTACTGGAAAACTCATGGACTGACTCAAAACCTCCTTTTTTAAGATTATTGTACTCAGACAGGACTTGTAATGGAATTTGCTTATCATCCCATCTCTCCAAGAAGACAGTTTTAAAGGAATCAAAGTTTTGAATAGACCGATTAGGTAAATATTTATACCACCTTTTAGCTTCCCCAGAAAAACTCTGTGCAAACAGCCTCATCTTAACATCCTCATGATCAACCTCTTCCAAATCTATAAAATCATCAAATTTTCCAACATGATACTTTGTAGTAACATTCCCCAATCCATCATACAATGAAATTCTCTGGGAATAATTTAAGGGGAGGTCATGAAACACCATAGGTAAAGCCAGTGGAGCAAACCTAGATGCATCCATTGGTCTAGGTGGATTTGGAGCAAGTGGTGGAGTTTGAAAAACTGGAGGATTTCGAATAGGTGGGGGAGTATGCAGCTAAAAATTTTGGGCATTAGCAGTAATTTGTTTAGTTTTTACTAGAGCTTGAAGGTTCTGCTACAAAGAATCAAGAAGATATGATTCTAACCTATTGGGGTTAATCTCAACTTTCTTTAGGTCAGAATCAGATTTTGATTTTTACAGTAATCTCTCAACACTAGTTTCCCATTTAGATTCTTGTATATGATGAAAATATTGAGAAGACAATGCACCAAACTCAGAAATATTAATTTTTTCTTTATTTTTATTTTTAAGCAATCTTTTTGGATCTTCCACACTTTACAAAGTTTCAATATTAGGGTTACCTCTTGTATTCCCTCTCTTGAAAGCCAGGATGTCTTTTTGTAATACTGTTTAAAATGAATGTGAAGTCACTAGGGAAATGTACAACCTTCTTTTGAATGTAAAAACTTCTGCTTGCTCACAGAAATTTCTTTCTTGAAACTTTGCAATCCTTGTTGTTCTTCCCAGGGATGATATGCACTTTTGTTCCCCGGTAACGGTGCCAATTTGTTAACATAGGAATTTTACCAAGGGTTGTGAAGGCTATTCCCAGGTAATGGAAAAAACCACTTTAAAAGAGAAAACTGGCTTTTTCCTCTTAAGAGAGGGATCTCTCATAGAATATTAACAGGGCCAGATATGTATAAGTGAAATTGTTTGTAATTGATAGGATTGGTTGAAACAGAACACATGACCATTGGGATATGGAGTCAAAATATGAATATTGATAAACAAAATTTCTGCATGCCAAATTTTAAACAGAGGCGAGGTAGCTACTCAGTCACAGTCAAAATTTGATTTTCTAGTGGAAAAGGAAGAACATGAACATACCATTAACATGGAGCATTGTAAAATGAATTCTGTATTAACTTTAGAATAAAATTTTAGTGGATATCTGAAAACAACAGACGAAGCATAGTAAATATGAATTCCAAACTGTTATACACTTATTTTAGACATGATGAAAAACATAATTATTATATAAACTGGAAAAAACATTCACATAAGAAAGGAAAGTACAAACTGTAACATGGAATAACATAAGAATATCTGGAAGAAACATCAACTTTCAGCTCTGCAATTTTATTAAAGAAATACTTGAAAACACAATTCTCCAAAATCTCATGGGTTCCAATCCTTGCTTAATAAAAAATATGAATACTTATACATTGCTCCTTGAGCTGAACAATAAACCTAACTACCTAACGATTTAAACTATTTATTACATGTGTCAAATTTCTTTTCAATTACAAAGAAACTCTGAGATAACCAAATTATTAACTAAATGAATTTAAAATAACATTTATCATAAATATGTCTTTCACTGAAAATCATCTTGCAATATCCTCCTTGATGTCTTCATGGCTGTAATTTAAACTTAGTTGATCATTACTGTTGAATTGATCTCCAATGTTCAGAATTAGGCAAGTCTACAACGACCATTTCATGTGCCAGAACTCTGAGCTCCATGTTGTATGTATATGAAAGATCGGGAACCTTGGTACAAGCGACCTTAAAATCAAATAGTAATTTAAATTCTCCAGCCAATTTGTCAAACAAAAATTTTTGAGACAGGGCTTGCTGCATATCCTCAAATTTGTTGTGATCTGCCTGCACTTGACCAATTTATCCAAATATTCTTGTTGACACAATAATGGCCCTTTTTCCTCCCAAAAGAAAGGAATTCCCCTGTTTTTGGATTAAATAAATCACCCACTTCTTTAATCTTATGACTTATAATATCCACCTTTGCCTGTACAGTATCCAACATTCTGTACTTTCCAATTACTTTTCTATCCCAAGAGGAAACAACAACTTTGTCTTGGATACCAAACCTTTTAACTTGATCCTCTGATAAAGTACTTAGAGAAAGTTAATAGCATTCAGAGCTACCTGCATTGGATTTTTAGTCAATTCTTGTTTCACTATCAAAATGTTCTGCCTGGCTACCTTTAGAGTGCTCTCCTGGTTTGCAATATATTCTACATATAGTCTAAAATTATTGGCTTCTCTAATATTTTCATCCCAAATCAGATGCCTGGCCCCATGCAAGGCCATTTGGCCAATCACCTACTTTGTTAACTTGGCATTTTGGTTTACTAATTCTTGACATCCCTCCTCCAGCTTCTTCTTTTCTTCTTCTTTTTTCAAAGATATATCTTCTAGATTCTGGTTTTGTTGTTTTAATCCTATGAGCTCTACCTCCTTCAACTTTACCTAGGACATTGCTTAAGAAAGAGAGGTTGTATCTACTTCTGCAGAAAGAATAGTAGTTTGATTTTTAATTCTTTCATATTTTTCCTACAATTCCTTCTCTTTTGTTGCCATCTTAGCCTTCAAATATTTCTCATTTTCTACCAGAAGCTTAGCATCATTTTCCCATCTCTTTTCTTTTTCTTCAAGATTTAATAGCTTGGCTTTACAATCTATCAATTCAGTACTTAATGCCTCCTTTTCCTTCTCAAAATCTGTCAATTCTGAAGTATGAATAAGTTGAGTGGAAGGGATTTTCAACTTCTTTTTCAGCACTTGAACCTCTTTCTCTTTCTCATATAATAGCCTTTGAGCCATTGCTCCTTTGTCTGGTTTCCCATCAACCTTCAACAAATCATCCTGCAACTTTTTAATCTTGATTTGAAGGGCCTTTATTTCAACCTTTTCTTTCCTTAGGAGATCCTGGGATTTCTTTTTATTTGTCTCTAGTTTAGATACTCGCAATGTAGATCTGAGAAATCTTGTATATAAAATATCACGTGTTTCTCTATGAAAATGTATTATGTTAATGGTAGGGATATTTTCTAGGTTCACATTCTAGGATACCTTATTTCCTATAGTCATGGCCAAACTCAGGGTATCTTTGGCATGATCCCTTATAGTTTTCAATGCTACATCTGGCTTAGGCAACTGTCTTACTTCCTCATATAACTTCACTATATCATCAAAGGTTTTATCATCTTTTTCCCTATATGTATTCAACCATTCCTCCTTTAATGGATACTTATTAGGAGTTAATCCATCAAACAAATATTCTTGAAGTTCCAGACCAGTTACTTTGGGTTGTTCTTGTTTCTTTTTACCTTTCATACTGCTTTTCTTTACTTGCACCATTTTTCCCTCTTGTTCAGTTTTTTGCTTCTTTGGTGTACTAGTAGTGTCTACTTCTTTAGTATCCATGAAATTTGAATGCTCTCTTTTCATGAAAGTCCCTGAAAAACTCATTAAGGATAAGATATTACCAGCAACTGCAAGTATATTAGAAAGATCCAATGGAGGAGAATTATTTCCAGGTAAGGAAGATACAGAATCTTGTTCCATGCTGAAATTATCTAGATCTTTGTTAGGATAATATTCCCAATTAGCTCCCTCCCTGAGTCTAGCTACTTCAATATGTTCAAAAGGAATATTGTTATTTTCCTGTGTTCTTTTAGAAATTACCTGGTGTGGATCATAGTTGATTGTAGTTCCCAAACAAAACCCCGTGCTCTTGAGAAGATTATCAATTATGGTTAAAGTAACTCTACTTTTGACAACATATGGCCCTGCCTCCCAGGTAAATTCCATATCCAAACTCTTCCTAAAGTTTAAAATGTGTTCCTCTTCCACTGTAAGCTTTTGTCTAAGAAATTCCAAAGAGACGATCCTGGTTGTCAGAAAGGCTGGAATAATGTAAGGCTGATGTACAAAGCCATATAATCTTTTAATTGTTCCAAACTCTGAGAGGAAACAATCTCCTATCATTTTATTGGGGGAAAGCTACAATGTTTCTTTCGTTTCTAGTAATACTCCGGGTAATATTTCCTAGAAGAAAATGTTGTAAATTTTTGCTATCAAACCATTCAAAAACTTGCAATAACTTTGGGTCAATTCATCAGTGAGTACCAATTCAGGAAAATGCAGGTTGTCTTCATTGTGTGACAAGAACATATTCAACAAAAAGTATTGGAATCTGAAAACTCTAGTATCATGGAAGTTGACTAACTAAGAACAAATGTGCTCAGTTAGGAACTCATCAAATTTAAGGCAATAAGATTGAAAGGACTGGCCTAGAATGTTAGACTCAACTGGGAAAGTACTTAGGAAAAACAACAAACTTAATAGTGAATTTGTAACATAGACATTAGTATCTAACCCCAAAAATTGACTGGCTAAGGTAATACAAGACTGGGTTTCTTCATTGAACAGAACTAGGTCAATAGGATAAGATAAACCTATAAACTCACTATCAGGATTCAAACATGACTATAAAAAGGCTTATTTACTCTCATTTGTAGATTCTTGGAAGAACTGGATGCCATTTTCCTCTTTGTATTCTTGGGATAAAGGAATAAATCCATCTGGGACAAATAGGGCTTTACGGATAATAGAGGCCTAAACATGGCAAAGGACCCTAGACTTAGTTTTATTCATAATGGCTCTTTCAGCGGCATAAAATTTATTTTCACACCACTCGACAAATTCAAGGAAATTATGTTAGAATAATCAACCCATAGTTACCTACATTAAACATTAAGTTAATTATTTTTCTCTTATTACCTAGTTTCCTAGATTCCATTCTATGCTAGTTTCCTTCTACATGTTCTAGAAGTCAACACATGCTAAAAATGAGTCATGGAGTGCTTGGAAAACATTCTGGAAACTCAATTTAGCATGTTTTTTTTATTCCATATTCTCTTAAGAGCATATCTTCTTTTTCTAAAAATATGCCTTGTTTTATTTTCGATTTAAGGCAAAAGGAAAAGCTATACTAGGTGTAGTTGACTTGTTTATTTCCCACATCATCCTCCCTCATTTTCTCCAAATAAAAACATGCATTATTTTTCTTTCCATCCCTCTTTAGCTTTCCCGCTTGTCTTATCAAATTCGTGAGCATCTACCTAGATTTGGAAAATGCTTTATGCCCCTATGGGGGATTTGACTAGATTTGGTAAGCTTGTTTTTTGACTATTTCGAATGGCATATTTATGCATTCGAATATCTCATGTAATTATATATTATAGTATCCTATCAATTCAAAAGTTTGTCTATTGTACACTTAATACAAATTAGTGTTATGCTCCAATTTCAGTCTCCTTTGGTGTTAATTTTGCATGTTTGATTAGCAATTTTGTGAGTGTAATTGTTTTGTCTCTTGGGTTCAGTTTCCACATGGTATAGAAGACTTTGTATATCGATTTCTATGCTTTATTATTTCTATTGCAGGTTCGACATCTTGACTGGGATTGCATTCTGCTAACTGGAGGGCATAGTTTCTGAGCTATGGACCAATCTCAGAACATCATCTTGACTCCATTGAATTTATTTGAGTGGAAAACTGAGATGGAGATATTTTTGAGAGAGAAATGTCTCTAGAGGGTGACTATGGAAACTAAGGCGGAGCCCAATTCAGCTGTAGATAAAATTAAATGGCACAACAGGAGGGATGAGGCCTATGGTCTTTTTTGTCTGAGCATTTCAAGAGACCTTCTCTTCCATCTTGATGGATTGAAATCACCTAATGAAGTGTGGGATAATCTAGAATATATTTTTGAAAATACAGATGAGATGAGAGGACATCAAATCGAAAATGAGCTGATCTCATTGAGTCCCAATAGCTTCGAATCATTGCAACTCTACTTTTCCAAGTTTAAGGCCCTTGTTTTTCAATTGAAACAATGTGGGATCGAAAAGAAGTAAGAGCAACTAGTCTTGTCCATAATCTCTAAGCTTGGTCCTTACTATCCAATGTTTTTTTTGACCTTCCATGCCACTAAGTTGACAGCTTGAGCCTGGAAGATGCCTAATCTTGCAGAGTTAATGGAATCCCTCACATAGGAGCAAGATAAGTTGGTGATGATGGGCACCATCAAACCTTCCAAAGACCAAGATTTGGTTGTTGGACATTCAAGGGTGGATTCGAAAAGAAAGAAAAAAGATAAAAATCCACCTGAGAAAAAGAGAGACAAGTCAAAGTCTCAAGAGGAGGCCCAAGGTTCCAAGAAGAACTCACAGAAGAAGAAGAACAAAGGAGAAATGAGCAAGTGCACATACTGCAATAAGGGCTATCATCCTGAGAGCTCTTGTATGAATAAGCAAATTGACATGTTGACCCAACTCCTGGATAAGAATAACATCTCCCTTCATGATTTCTCAAAAAAAGAAGGAAGGAGGATCAAATTTAGAAGACAAAACAAGAGTAGATGCCTTGGTTACTAGCACATCAAGCTCACGTAGCTTCAACATAGATTCTGGAGCTTCTAGACACATGGTTTCGATGAAAGAGACATTCTCCTCTCTTGACATGTCGAAAGGACCACCAATAGTTTTGGTAGATAACTCTCTCAATGACAGTTTGGGGAAGGGTAGGATTGATCTTGACCATGGTATCTTCAATAATGTGTTGCATGTTCCAGGTCTTGCCTCTAATCTCTTGTTAGTGTCTCAGATGACTCATACTGGGTCTCCAAAGAAGTTCATATTCTCCCATGATGATGTTGAAATCACTGAGATTTCGAATGGTAAAGTCATAGAAAAAGGTGTTGTTGATCACACTTCGAAGTATACAAGTTTTCCCATTTTCTACCCTACTCAAACCCCTCTACTCTTCTGATTCATGCTAATGAAGCAAGAATTCTTTGGCATGAAATATTTGGCCATCTTAACTACAAGTATCTTTTTGATTTGAGTGAAAAAGATATGGTCGTAGGGTTACCAAAGATGAAGTTTCCTAAGGGAGTCTGTCAATATTGTATCCTAGGAAAACACCCAGAGCACAAGTATGAGAAAGCTAGTCATGAGAGAACCTCTGCACCTCTTGAGCTGATCCACAATGAAATTGATGGTCCATTCCCTCATATGTCAATGAGTTAGCCAAATATGCACTGACCTTCATAGATGACTTTTCCAGGTATTGTTGGGTTCACTTCCTAAAGCATAAGTCTGAAGTTTTTGACCTCTTTAAAGTATTTAGAGCCTTGGTTGAAAACCAGTCTGGGAGGAAACTCAAGATCCTCATATATGAAAATGGTGGTGATTATGTCAAGTCTGAGTTCATTTAGTATTGTAAAGATGCAAGTATTCAGATGCAACATTTGATCCCTTACACACTGTTATAGCCTATTTTTGTTTCTCATTTTAAAGCATTTGCTTGTTTTTAAACTATGGTCTTTCTTTTTATTTTAAAGTTTTGACTTTAGTTTCTTTTAAATTTTTCTTTGATTTCGGACTTAATTTTGGTTTTACTTAGTGAATTTCAATTTTTTTAGGGGCTTGTAGAATGTATATATGACTTAAAGGTTCTAAGAAATTACATAAAGTTTTATTCAAAACTATTAACTAAAGTTTAACCCCTTGCTGTGAGTTTTGGTTAAAAAATTGTTAAAACATATATTCTTGTAGCGCAAGCTCAGCAAAGGTAAACAGGGGCGCTACAAGAAAATTGTGCTATTTGAAAAGTCATGATTTTGGCTCGTAATTTTCAAAATTCGCACATAAGAGAAGTCTTTCACATCTGTCGAAGAGTTTGATACGTGTTTCAGCCACAATAATCATTGTGACAAGTGTTGTGATATCAGGAAAAGAATCATTTGGGTGAGTTGTGGTTGTCCAGAGGTTATGAGATACAGAGTAGTGGACCGATAATTATTATGCAAGATGAGGATAATTCGCTATCAGATACGCATTTCCTGAATGCATGAAGATCATAGAAGTCGTTCGAAGACCTGGCAGTTTATGGTTGAAGATTGAAAAAAGGTCACCTATTTAGGGTTTGTAGGGTAACTATTTAGCACTATCGTGGCAACTAGAGATAGACTTAAGAAGGATATTGGACACCTCGGAAGACAGGAAAGCATATTTCTAGCAACCGAATCCATTATTCAGACACGTATGAAGCGAATTATTGACATGCTCCATGAGTCCGGGTTCACATTCACAGAGGATTAGTTATTGATATTAACTAAGAATGCCAATTGATAAACTCAATTTTTGCTCAATGTCAAATATTTTCTGTCAGTAGGGTTGAAATACTTATCAGTTTGAGAAGTAAAATTCAAGTCAAGGGTTTAATTTTCTCAGCATATGATTGACTATTAAATTTGCAAATATTCAAATAGTGTTAAACTCTTTACTAAAGGAAGCACATTTAAGATCAATCATCCAGAATGAAGAGGAGTGGGAAAACAAATAGGGATGAACCCTCAGATATGTCTTGGGTTCAAGATTTCCCTAACTGAGCAAGGTTATTTTCAAAGGCAGGATGGCTGAACTATTTTTAGAAGATTGATGGACACCACACAGAGGTTTCATATAAATTTGCTTAGGGATTGGACAATGACATAGTTACTTTTGACACCCTAAAGATTGAGATGACTAGAGAGCTAATATCATAGGCTACAAGAATTCTTGATGAAGGTGAATATTGGTTCAAGGAGGTACCTTTTACCTTTAATTCACAGAATTACTTACTTCCAAATGTTGTTGCAGAATGGGGTAAAGGAGTGCATATACAAAAGTTCAAAACAGAGTGGAGAGAAACAATTAAAATTCTGCAAAGCTATGTAACTTGTGAAGGAAGATATGCATTTGTGTTTAAATACCATTTCAGGTTTATGAAGCATCTAAATCATGAAGAAAAGATGAACCTTCCTATATTTTTCCTAAAGAGTCTACAAAAGATGTCCAATAGAATAAAAGAGCATCAAGATCATACTCAACAATCCATATTTCATCATGGTTTGATAAAGTTAATCATAAGTACAGTGGTCCAAAAGAAGGAAAATACCTGGGACTATTTTCTATTCTGGTCTGGGTTTCAATCTAAGAAAAAAGACCAATCAAAGAAAAGACAGGTGAACAAAGCACAGAATTTAGTTAAGAAATTAAAGAAAAAGGTCATAATCAAAGTAGAAGAAGATAATGTGCAAGAAGAGTCTGTGACACAAAGGGATGAAAATGCTGAAAATGAACAACAAAATAAAGTTGATGAAGATGAAATATCGAAGGTTCAAATGCAGGATTTAGATCATATAGAATATAGCCTTCATGAAAAAGTAAACCAGGGAGTAGATGAAAGTTTGTTAGAACAAGAACAAGTCCCTATAGAAGTACAGTCAAAAAATAAGGAAATCCCATTGATTGATGAATTTAGGGTAGACAGTGTACAATATTTACAGGAATAGTCTAAAGAGAAGTTGGTGTCACAAGGAGTTAAAAGAAAGGTGTTTCAGCTAGCAGCCATTTAACACCAAGGAAAAAGTTTGAGCATGTTGGGAGAGATTGGGGTAGGTTGGAGACCTAAGACGAGACCCAAGAATAAACTCAGATTGAACATGAAAAATTTGTTAAACCTTAAGTTAGCCCAAAAGAAAATTACAGCGATAGAAGACTCTTCATCCCAAGAAACAGGATGAAGAATTGGATGTAAAAGAGATGAAAGGTAAGAAACAGGTTACTTTAAAGGATAAGTCAGCCTTAACTGAAACTAAAATCTCAGAGCTATTAAAAGAGGTTCGAAGGAAAGTATCTTTAGACCATCATCAGGATGATTTAATGAAGCAACACTCAGTCATGACAAGTTTTTGTGCAGAGGAAGAAAAGATTGCGGAACCATCAGCTCAATGCAGTTTTGAAGTTAAGGAGTCTATAGGGGTTTTTGTAACTATGATAGAGCAGCAAGAGGAGGATGAGGAGATCTTTAAGAAATTTAAAATTCCTTGGATGCCAGAAGAAATGCATTCAGCCTCAGAAGGACAATGTATTGATTTAGAGAATGAGAACTTACAGAGAAGCATCAAACAGTATAAGTATCAAATAGAATTCCTGCATGAAACAAATGAGGGGTTAGTAGTTGCTAACAGAAGATTAAGAGAGGATTTATAAGAGGCCAATAGCCATTACCAAGATTTAGTTGTAGTGTCCAAGGAAGCTTTGAAGATAAAAAGACAGACACAAGTCTGTGTGCAGAATTGAAGCAAACTGTTCAAGACATAACACAACAAAATCAGGAGATTTCAAAAAGAGTTGAAGACCTAGAAGTTGATCATCAGAAAACAAGGAGAAATACTCAAGCATTGGAAGGAATAGCCCTTTTGGCAGAGGCTGCTAAAGATTTGTAAAATGCTTTAAATGATAGGTGTTATTAGTTAATTTTTGTAAAGAAGTTAGTTTAGTATGAATGACTTTATTTTGTTAAGTAATTCAGTGGTATGACTTAAAAAAAAGTTTTTTACTTATGTAACTGTTTTTGGTAACTAAGATAAAAGTAAGACTGTATAATGATAGAGGGTTCAAATTTTTGTACAAGGGGAGGCTTTTAGCTACTATACAGAGCTAAGTTTCAAAAACTCTTATGTATTTTGAATTACTGATTATGGTATATATGCAAACTATAAGCGCTTTTTACTTTATCTGATGGTTTCATTTCTTATTAGTGTAATCACTCAGTTTATAAATTCATTTCTTGTTTAAGGTTATTTCTCATGGAATGCTTATGAGCTGTGGATGAAATTCAGTAATGTGTTTATGTTGTTCTAGTTTATGCTTCATATATGATACATCTTAGGATTTCATTGTTGCATGATTTAGTGTTTGTCTTAGCCTTATGAGTTTTTACCCTCTTGTTTACAAACTGCACAACCAAAACCCTAAAAAACCTATTTTACTTAATTTTATTTTATGAGATTGTGTTGGCTTATTCTTTAGTAGTTTAAGAACAATTTCTAGTACTAACACACACCACCGCAAAATGGTGTTGCTGAGAGGAAGAAAACATCACTGAAGGAGATGGCAACTTGCATGGTGGAGGCTAAGTCTTTGCCACCAAAGTTTTGGGCCGAGGATATAAAATATGCATCCTACATCCAGAATAGGGTGCCTCATAAGAAGCTTGATGGTATGAATCCTTTCAAAGCTTTGAGTGGGCACAAGCCATACGTGACCCATTTCAGTATTTTTGGCTCAAAGGCTTGGGCTATAATTCCAACTGAAAAGAGGAAAAATTTGCAACCCCAAAGCCAAGAGTGCCGATTTGTTGGGTATTCTAAAGATTCAAAAGGGTACAAGCTGATCAACTTGAGCACTAACAAATATTTCATTGAAATAAGGGTTCAATTCCAAGAAGAGCCTTTAGTAGCAGTTGAAGTTAGAGAATCTTCTTCACCACTAGAACCATTGATTGTAAGTGGAGAGACTAATGAGTTTGTTGATTCTGATATGTCTGATAATAATGATTTGATTGCAGATCCTAACAGTCCTACAAGACCAAAATGGGCAGAAAATACCATTCATACAGCTGGGGAACTAGCTTGAAATCCTAATGACACTAGGAGGAATAGATCTCAATTTGAGAGTGCCCTTTGTGTGAAATATCCTTTATTTGTTGAGAAGTGCTATTTGATGGTTGAATAAGATCCAAATACATATTAATGTGTAGCGCATGATCCAATATAGCAAACAACCATGAAAGAATAATTCAGCTCGCTCCAGAAGAACAACACTTGGGAACTCGTTGATCTTCCCCCAGGGAAGAAGCTAGTTCAATGCAATTGAGTCTCCAAGACTAAGTTTGATGCTGATGGTTCATCTTTGAAATATAAGGAAATATTATTATCCAAGGGCTAATCAAAAGTACATGGTATTTACTACAATGAAACCTTTGCACCAGTGGCAAAGATGGACTCCATAAGGCTAGCTCTATCCATTGGAGCTTCGAAGTAGTGGGAAGTGCATCACATGGATGTGAAGTGTGCTTTCATAAATGGAGATATCAATGAGTATATTTACATGAAAAAACTTGAATTTTTTGTTTCTAATCCATATTTAGTGTTCGGGTTACAGAAATCATTATATGGGCTCAAGCGAGCCCCTAGGGCTTGGTATGCCAAGATTGATGCCTTTTTTCTATCACTGAGTTTTGTTCGATGCAAGTATGATCCTAATGTCTATTTGAATCTGATTCATGGTTCTTTGATTATTATTGTATTATATGTGGATGACCTAGTGATTACAGGAAATTCAAAGAAAGAGATTGCCTCCTTAAAGGATGCAATTAAGCATGCATTTTCTATGATAGATTTGGCATTGTTGAGCCAATTCTTGGGTCTCGAAATTGCTCAATCCAAACATGGAGTCAAAGTACATCATTCCAAGTATGCCTCATATTTTATCATAAAGTTTAACATGAAATATTGCAAGCCAAGCAAGACTCCCTTCCTTTCAGGAGTTAAGCTTGAAGAAGCAGGTTCTTCTCCTATGATAAATAATACATTGTATAGGCAGTTGATTGGGTGTTTGCTTTATCTTACACACACTTGACCTTATCTATCTTATGTAGTTAGTGTGGATTCAAGATACATTGATCAGCCTCATGAGATCCACTAGAGAGTAGCCAAAAGGATCCTAAACTTTGTTCAAGGAATAAGAACTCATGGGATCTTCTACAAAGAAAAATATGATCTTGATTTGATTGGATTTACTAACAGTGATTGGGCAGGTGACAATACAGATCGAAAGTCTACATCAGGATATGTGTTCATGCTTACAGAAGGACCAATCATCCATTCAAGCAAGAAGCAGTGTGCCATAGCACTTTCATCTATAGAAGCAGAGTATACATGAGTTGTAAATGGTACCATTGTTCTACTATTCTGTGCATCTTCAAAACAAGTAGCAGACAACTTCACCAAAGTTTTTTTTTTGAGAAGACCTTCAGAAATCTCAAATCACTGCTGGGGATTACTAATCATGCTATGAAGCATGATTGATGACAATATTTCCAAATTTTTTTTTTCCTGTGCATGTTTAAGGGAGGATTTTCCCACTAGGTTTTTGCCTCTTTCCTTGGTTGTATGGACAAGCAGTATATAAAGGGTGACTAGGCCTTATTTCTAGGCCCTATATTTTTCTGATATTTACTCATAAATTTAGGATTAAGGGGGGGTGTTAGAATAATCAACCCATAGTTACCTACATTAGACATTAATTTAATTATGTTTGTCTTATTAACTAGTTTCCTAGATTCCATTATATGCTAGTTTCCTTCTACATGTCCTAGAAGTCAAAAAATGATAAATGAGTCATGGAGCACTTGAAAAACATATTGGAAACCAAATTTAGCATGTTTTATTTATTCCAAATTCTCTAAAGTGCATATCTAATTTTTCTGAAAAGATGCATTGTTTTATTTCTGATTTAAGGAAAAAGGAAAAGCTAGACTAGCTGTAGTTGACTTGTTTTTTTCCCACATCATCCTCCCTCATTTTCTCCAAATAAAAGCATGTATGAGTTGTCTTTCCATCCCTATTTATCTTTCCCACTTGAATTATCAAATTCGTGAGCATCTACCTAGATTTGGAAACTGCTTTATGCACCTATGGGGGACTTGACTAGATTTGGTAAGCCTGCTTTTTGACTATTTCGAATGGCATATTTATGCATTTGAATCTCTCATGTAATTATATATTAAAACAGACTATTACTTCACAAGTTTGGCTATTGTACACTTACTCAATACAGATTAGTGTTATGCTCCAATTTCAGTCTCCTTTGGTGTTAATTTTGCATGTTTGATTAGCAATTTTGTGAGTGTAATTGTTCTATATATTTGGTTCAATTTCCACAAATTAGGGGTCTGGTCGACAGAGAAAAAGTAAAATAAATATTTGAAAAAACCATGGGTATCACTACCCTGTTCCTTAAGAATTTTCAATTTGTTCTTAGTCGTTTCAATCGTTTCATTCATCAAAATAGTATCAGAAATTTCAACATTCTTGTCTTCAAATATCTTCTCATATTTTTGATAGGAAAACCCTAATTCTTCATTATCCGCTAGTTCTACCACTTCTATCTCCTTCATATTATCCATTTTCAGAGGTACTCGAAAGGTTTCAGGGCGCCTACCTTGTCAATTAGCAAGGTGTTCAGATTCCTCCACGCTGGCACTTTGCACATAGTCAGGGTTATCGCCAAGTCCACAACTCAAAAAAAATAAAAATAAAAACAAAACAAAACTTTTGAAACTCCATGTAGATGCTTTTATAATTTTTTATGTTTAATAACCATTGTGTATTTCTTATAATCCATACCGTAGATTTGATCTTCTTTGAAATCTATGTCGTCCATATACAAGATCTCAACACCAACACTTATACTACCACCCTACACAACTTGATTCGACGGAATCAATACTAGCCCTTGATCTGTAACCTGCCTTCATCACGATCATACAACTGTGGAAACTTTAACATTCTGCAAATTATTTTAGAGCTGATAGATCGAGCAACTCTCATTCGTGGAATGCACCCTATCTGTTGATCAAAGCCTAAGCTTCATCAGAGTTGTTGATTATTTTGGATGCTACCACTTTCCGTGGATTCAATTTTATACTTTCTCCACCCTAGTTCAATCCACGAAATTATTCTTGACTGTATATCTATCCTTGCTCACATCCTATCCATTCAATCTTTCTACCTATTAGCCTATTCTACGAATTGAAAAACTTCTTTAACATGAGCATGTTCAATTCCAGGAATGTTCCATCGCTGCTGATCTTACTTTATGTCAATATTAGCCTTTCAAAAATGCACCTTTTTAACGGATTCCACAAATCCAACATTCTAGCTTATTCCTTCCATCTCTTATCCATGGAAATCCTTTTAACCCCTAATTTGCAGCGCTTTAAATACGGGCCCTCGATATTCAACTCCTTTTACCTCGATTTTTGCCAATGAGATGACTTGAAATTCTTCCTCCATGTTTCATCAGCGGAATGATCTACCACCATAGATCCAACCCCTCTTTTCATCCAACGACCAATAAGGAAAGATCATGCTCGCTCATTAACCTAAAGAGCATTTTCACAAAATTTTAAAACATAGTGCTAATAGCTAGCATGACTTGTAATCGAGGTTTTTTGTCTTTAGTATAAAATATTGTGGTCAATGAATTATCTTCAGTATAAATTGTAGTGACTAGTGAATTTCCATTAATATCAATTGCAATGATCAATGATGTGTCTTCAATATGATTAGAACAGGTTGATGACATACTTTCAGTATGACTTGCATTGACTAAAAGTTCCCCCCCAACATGACCTCCAAAGGCTGGTTGCGAGTTTCTAGTATGACCGGAAGTGATTGAATGAATTCCCACAGCATGACCTCCAGAGCTTGGGTGGAGCGTTCCAGTATGACTTTTAGTGACTACATGGGTCCCCCCATCATGACTTGCAGAGGTTGTGGAGTTTCCCCCTTTTTTCGCTTCTTCCTCATTGTTCCTCCTTTTATTCCTTTTAGACTTATGGTTACTAGTGTTATGAATTAAACATATGAGGTAGAATGAGGAGGAGAAGATGTTACTTATGAAGGAGTGACATTGTTTTAATTCCCTTGATATAATGTGCTCACTTGAGAAGAATTAGGAGCATTTAGAACATTCAGAGTGGAAAACAACCAAACTGACAACCCTAGGGTCAATCCAGGAAGATTCAAAGTGGCTATCAAAGGAAACCCAATGTTCCCAAAAAATCAAAGAGCACAAGGATACCCTTTCATAGGGATCCCTTGGTTGATGTCCACAAGAATACTATCCACAAGTATATGGTTCAAATAGCAATAAATATCTAAGGCCAACTAAGCTCAAGCAACACAAAGAGCACAACACTAGAAAGAGTCCTAAGGAGATCAAGCCAGAAAAAATATAATCCTTTTGAATTTCAGTGTAGGTTTATTAACTCCCACCACTAAAAAATAAAAGGTTGAAATAAATTCCTTGGGTCAAACATCTTTCCCTTCTTGATGTAATTGTATATACTGATAACACAGGGCCTTCTGTAAAAATCACCTTCCAAGGGTACTAAATACTCTGCACACAAACACTACCTAAGGTGGTCACATAAAATCCCTTTCTTGCACCTGTGTATGACCATAAGGACAAGATATTAGGGATACCATTCTATAATCCACGTCTAGGGGGATAGTCAGAAGTCAATACCGTACGTATGGGTAGGGTAGCTAAGCTTGAAACTAAAAAAAACAATGCCACCAAATGGGGCTAAAGGGTGGTACTGAATAGTCCTCGTACACACAAAGTATATTGTATATGCTCAATTAGGATAAGAGGGATCTTTCCTCAACCTAACCTCACACAACCTCATGCTTGGATTTTATTTCATAGGAGCTTCCCAAGCACACTTCATATAAGAATGGATTTTCCTATCCTTGTGAAAGAGACCCACAAGACTTCAAAAGTTTTAAAGTGATATTGGGTTCTTAACCAACAACCTGTCCCAATATCCTGCAACTTAATCTCGATTGGTGAACCCTAAAAAGAAAAGGTTCTAATAAATTTTAAATAAAGCATTAATTTCAGTGGCTTTATTTTACTCAAGGGTTACAGATATGCAATTGGTGGTTTTCTTGAATGAAAGTAAATGAAAAAGAAACTATTTGCAAATGGAAAATACCAGTTAATCTTTTAAAAAATTACTTTACTATAAATAACCTTTAAAGAGAAATAAAAACCAAGCATAACGTTTCAATTTCTTAAGGAAGATGCAACTTTTTAAGGAAATTACTATAACCAAAGAAAGCAATTCTTAATGATTTTTTATGAGATGATCCAAATGAAAGTAATGCAATCTAAATTGTTTTATGCAAACATTTTAAAAAACATCAAAATGCCCAAAATATTCCTAAGTGAACCGGAAACAAACCATGATTTCTTGCAAAATTCAAATTCCTCTTTCTTTCATGGCGTAATAAAAAAACACAAAACATATTATTTTTAAGGCTCTAAAAACATAACTTGGAAAACCTAAGACCAAACCAGATCCTCAATAGACAAAATAAACCTAAAAACTAATAATAATAATAAAAATAGAAAAATTGTACCCTATTTTTTGGTCAACCAAGACATATACATGACTTTCCTTAAGGAAACAAGTGTATTTATAGTGTATATGTAGAAATTCTAAAGCCTTGATGGCATAAGGAATTTCATAAACAAGCTAAGGATCTAGGTACACAATTAACCTCATAGAGAATTGTAGAGAATTAGCATAAGGAGAGAAGAAGAAGAATTAATGAATGATCAATAAATGATAATTGATATTATTACATAGGTAATACATCCTTATAAAGAAAAATAGAGTTTCTAGAAGACAACTCAAGCTAGCTCATAAAGCGGGCTTACTAATTATGATAAACCACATAGTTGGCTAAAGCACTTTCCTAGTCTATCAAGGACCTCATGAATTAGCAATAGCATGTGTGAGTGATGATGAGTGAAGGAACAGATTGATAATCCTAGAATATGGAGAGAAAATAATGGAGGATGGGTTTCCAAAAAAAGTTGTCAGTTTCCTAGTTAACTAGCTTTACCTTATCCATAGAAAAGCAGTATAAAGCAGAATCTGCTGTAAAGCATTGTTACTAATTCTGGGATTCAATAAAGTGGTCAAGATCAACCCAGAATCAGAAATAAATCATTCCTAGGATATAGATGGAAAGTGTTGACTTTAAGGTGCAAGTGGATGCCAACTATCTAAGCTAGTGGGTAGGAAATTAATCAAATAATGATTAATTATTTTATGAGTAGGTTTATGATATTCCAACAGCCCTATTTAATCATAACTTTATGATGATATCTCCGAACTAATGAGAAATATATATGCATATAGGACCCAACAACAAGGCTATGGTCACCCTTTTACAATTTATCTTGACCGAAGAAATAAGGAAAGAGGCAAAACCATAAGGGGGAAAATCCTCCCTCAAGAAAGGACATGAAAAATGATACCAAAGATGTTGAACTTCTGGTGTTGTTTCTACTCCAAACCAAATGCTGATGTTTGGAGGAATATTCTTCTTGGGAAGAAGATAAATCTTCTCACTTGGATAAAAAACATAAACAATTCCAAGATGGATACTAGGACCATGTAGAAAAACTGAGATCCAATGATGTGAAGGCAATACTAAAGGTTCTTGAGACTTGTAATCAGCTCCAAGGTGATGAGATGACTTGAAATTCAAACCAGTAGAGATGAAATGAGCTCCATATAGGTGAAATAACTTTCCAAGTGAATGTATAATGTCCCCATCTTCATTTACAGAGAGAAGATGTGTGCAAGTGATCATGTAGGAACATAGAGAAGGAATAGGATTAAAGAGTGTGAATGCATGGGCTCCATGGGTTTATCTAGCTTCCAAAAAATCTAAGCGATTACATATAAGCACATTAGTAGACTCATGGGAATATACTGGGAAATAATCATCTGTTGTAGAAGAATGTAAGGAGGAAAGATAGTGATGTTCAAAATATTCAAGGAGGCTATGAGAATGAATGGCAAGAACAAAGGAGGACCTGCATAATCACATGGGATCAAGTATGGTAAGTGGTAAGACACTAAAAGGACTTGATTTGGATAAGCAAACATCCTGGAAGTCACTAGGTTGCACACCATCAAGGAGAGATGTATTCACAAGGTGTGAAAGGTCTGGCATATGGATCTCATAATCCATGATAGAAGACATAGAAAACATTGAATGTGTGAGAGAATCATCAATAGAAATAGAAGCTCCATTAGTCACTTCTTTTTCATCAATAGAATCATAAGAATATGAATCAATATCTTCTACTTCAAGAGACACAGAAAAATATGGCTCTTCAATATTTGCTTCTTCATTGAAGGAGGAAGCATTTGAATCAAAGAGAGTAGTAGCAATAGGAACTGTATGAGAAACTTCTTCTTCATGATCAACTTCATCAGAGATTTTAGAGGTTGATACATCTTGAGAGAGAGAAATAATTGAGGAGCTAGAGGCACTCTCCACATATATAGAAGTATCCTCATTGTGCTTTCCCAAAAATATATCCAATGTTGTCCAGAGATCCTTTAGGTATTCAACAAAATCAATAAGGTAGCACATGATTGGAGAGATAGCTAGACAAATAGCTCCAATTGCTCTATCACAATCATTCAACCAGTCACTTGTCTCTTCATAAGACTCTTCACCAGCTCCAATAGATATCTCATAGAGACCTTGTCTCTTTAGAGATAAAATCATCTTCAATTTCCACTCTGAATAGGTTGTGAATGGAGAAAGAAGAGGAGCTGATACTCTTGAATCCATTTGAAGTTGTACCTGCAAAATAAACCTGCAAATATGAAAAGGATGATTAATTAATGAAATATCTAATATCTAATATCATGTAGAAATTTGATATCATGTTCTTTGATACCATGTAGAAATTCTAAATCCTTAATGGCATAAGGAATTTCATAAACAAGCTAAGGATCTAGGCACACAATTAACCTCACAGAGAATTGTAGAGAATTAGCATAAGGAGATAAGAATAAGAATTAATGAACACACATTAATGAATGATCAATAAATGATAATTGATATTATTACATAGGTAATACATCTTTATAAAAGAAAATAGTGTTGCTAGAAGACAACTCAAGCTACCTCATAAAGCATGCTTACTAATTATGATAAACCCTATAGTTGACTAAAGAACTTTCTTAGTCTATCAAGGATCTCACGAATTAGAAATATAATGTGTGAGTGATTATGAGTGAAGAAAATACTTACGAATCCTGAAATATGGAGAGAAAATAATTGAGGATGGGTTGGCAACAAAAGCTGCCAGTTTCCTAGTTAACTAGCTTTACCTTATCTCGAGAAAAGAAAAATAAAGCAGAATCTATTGTAAAGCATTGTTACTAATACTAGGAGTCAATAAAGTGGTCAAGATCAACCTAGAATCAGAAATAAATTATTCCTAGGATATAGATGGCAAGTGTTGACTTTAAGGTGCAAGTGGATGCCAACTATTTAAGCTAGTGGGTAGGAAATTAATCAAATAATGATTAATTATTTTATGAGTGGGTTTATGATATTCCAATAGTATATGTGACTTTACTTAAGAAAAACCACATATTTGGGTGTATACATGACCCCAATATACGTCTGTCAAAATAATATCTCTTGTATTTAGGTCAGAATATGCAACTTTGCTTGAGAAAACTTGCGTATTCAACGCTACTGTTGGAAGACAACTTTCTACACTATATCTCACATATATATATGAGAAAAGCTAAAATACACTTCAAAGATTAAAAAAAGGTACAAAATATTTCCCTATGGGTTTCAAAAAGGAAAATAAACAACTACAAGAACCACAATAAGAGAAGAACAACCCAGCAAACCAAAAGCAACCAAAATATTAAGAAAGGAAACTCAAAGAAAATGAAACAACTCTAAAACAATAAATACCCAAAAAAAAGATCCCCAACAGAGCTGTCAGTTCTGTGAGGCGAATATTTCTCCAACAACTGTTGATTGGAGTTGTTGCAAAGCAAAGAATAAATAGACCCTAGTTTTGTAAGAAAATAAGTTCTTTCCATTTTCAATCAAGCAACTCAACATAAAAGGTATCATAAGATTTACTTGGTTTACAATGTTTGAAATGGAACCTTATGGATATTGATATTTTCTCCTTGCTTCCAATTCCTAGATATAGTACTTGATGTGCTACTGTTCTGAAACTAATTCCTGGTTTATTTCTATCAAGCTACTCCACGAAAAACAAGGCTTGTAACATCAATTTGTTCTTTCTTTTCTCTTTTATTGTTTATGAGAAGCAGTTGAGGAAGTTATGAGAATTTATTTATGGGTTGTAGGGAGTTAGGGAACAATATTCAACTCACAATACCCCAAAAATAAATTTTAATTCAAAATATTTTGTATTTTACGATTTTGCGAGCACATACACGGGTTTCATTTGACCAAGTCGTGTATTTGTTCAAATATGCAGTTATGATATGGGAAAGTTGCGTATGTCTTGGGACAAGTGATTTTTTGAAGAGATTTCCTCAAGATGTTGAGTGTCCATGGTGGCATAAAGGGATTAAGGATGTCTCCAACAAAGGACATGGATAGTATTAGCCAATGTAGTCTCTCAAAATAAATTGTGGAAAAATACATTATAAGAATATGGATAAATATTGTTATGCTCTTAATGATCTTCAACCAATTTTTGTTTTAATTTAGCTAAGTCAAAGTTGTGTTGTTGTGGAATTACTTTTTTGGATCTAGTTGTAACTCCTTTCATTTTTATAAAATGAAATAGTTATGTATAAATAAGAGAGCATAGAAGGATGGGGGTACATATTATATTAGAGAGGGAGGAGAGTTAAGCCGAAGTAGAGGTTGCAAGTTTAAATGGGTTGAAGAGTAATATCATTATGTTATTTCTTTATGCTAGAATAAAGAGTTTCTTGTTTACATTATGATCCCAATGTCATAGTATTTACTGGTAGTGTATTCCAAAGGAGGTATGGCACCCTACCTGATATATGCTTCCCATTTATCTTTCCCTTTTGAATTGTATATTTGTGTGCGTTTTAGTTTAAATGATGTGTTTCTATTTTCTCCAAGAATTTATAGCTTTGTGGTTTATAATATTATTTCATTTCAAGGGTTGCTGAACCTTTTTGTTGTCATTGATGTCAAAGGATAAAAAATCAACAAGGCTAATGTTGTCACTAATAAAAAACTAAGGTCGGTGCTATCATTGAAGTCAAAGGTAAATGAAGGGTTGAGGTCAAACACCAAAACTAATGAAGAAAGAATCTGTGAAAATGAAATAGACAACAAATCATAGAGATAAAATGTGGAATTCCAGAGAGTGAAAAGATACGACTAAAACATGGCATATATGTGCACAGATAGAAACCTTGAAAAATAAGTTAGAAGAAGAATATGAAAGTCAAGGATGTGCTTGAATACCACTAAGATATGAGAGTTACATAAAAGGTTAGAAGAAAAATATGAAAATCAAGGGTAAGCAAAAATAACACTAAGATATGGGACTTATGTGTGAAAACCCCAAAAGAAAATGGAATATGTGTGCAAAAACCCACAAGATTGGATTACTGAAAGTTGAATGCCAATGTAAAAGATAACTTGATCAAGAAGGAAACAAGTTGGGGCATTATTCAAGTAAAAGGAATTTCAACTTGTGGACACATCTCTTGAATTAAAAAAGTATAAATAGGCAAGAGATTGGATGTGTTGAAGTAAGATTTGGAATGAAGACTTGAAGGAAATCTAATTGGGGAAATATTTCAATTGTTGGGTATCAATGGCTCGTTGATGAAAGAAAGAAGATAATGCAAGAGAGTCGAATTGTGAAAATACAGTGAAGAATAGTGCACAAAGTAGAAGAATACCTCGTATCAAGATTAGCGATGATAACACACATTGATTGAATTAGAGTACAATATCACAGATTTCATTAAATGTGTGAAAAAACATGGATATCTAATGTTCTAAGTACTAAATAATGTAGAAACATAGATCACAGATTGTAGAATTAAATTAGTGTTTGTGGATATATGAATATTTGACGATGCAGTGAACTGAATAAATCACAGATACTGTCGCACATCATATATAAAGTGACTAACATTTGTCACACATATATCACAAGGATAAATCACATCGCAGTGAGGTTGCAACAAATATTTATAAGAAATATCGTAGATTGAAAATCTCATTGTAGTAAAATTCAATACACAACTATTCTATTTCAGCAAGGTAGGAAGGGGAAAGGGAAAGGGAGTTGGAGCTTCCTTCTAGTATCAGTTGGTAAATAATTAGGGATTTGGAGCATCCTTTTAGTTCTAGCTAGTAAAACAATCAGGGATTCAGATATTCCTTCCAGTCGGAGAAGGTAAATACAATTGGGAGTTAGTGCTTCCATTCAATTTTAGCTGAAGAAACAATTGGAGATTACATCCTTCAACATGTTGGTGCTTGATTACTACTCATCGTAGCTTGCGTAAAGAGATAGAAATTTGTTTATTTTGGTGCCTAAATTTTATGGTTTAATTCTTGCACAAATCAAAGTATTTATAGGTTGGCTCCTGTAATTAACACGTTAATACTTGGGGATCTGGTTGGTGCTAAAGTGAGTTTGTGTTTGTGATTAGACATTTTTCTCTACCACTAATGTAATCATTCTTTTACACACACACACACACACACATATCATTCATATCATTCAGATTTTTGTGCGCAACTGTGTTTATTACCTGTTTCAACAAAAAACTTTTAAGTGGTGAAAATTTGTTAAAGTTAAATCTGCGCTATATACTATCTCACCCCCCATCTCAGTATATAATATAAATTGAACAATTAGTATCATATTGAGTGAATTTAGTAAATCCATCAATTAGTCTCTAGAATATAGATCCAACAAAAATATGCAAAAGCAAGAAGGACCGTCCACCAATAGAGCACCACAATTCGATGGTTCAAATTATACATTTTGTAGGGTAATCATGGAAGTGTATTTTCGATCTCTTGGAATGGACATCTAGAAATGATTAGAGAATGGGTACAAATTTCCAAAAATAAATCCAATAAAACCAAAAGAATATGCTTAAAATTAGCACACAATCCCTAAAATGAATCCAGTTGAACCAGATGATACTAATGCTATATGGATGCAATACAAAGGATACAAATGAAATACTTTGTGGATCTCCAAATGCTGAATTCATTAAGGCCATGTAGTGGCACGCTACATAAAAGGAGATTTGGAATAAGATGAAGAAAAACTATGATGGGGATGAAAATGTCAAAAAGGCCAAGTTGCATACTTTTACCGTGTATTTTGAAACATTATAAATGAAATAAGAGGAAGATATTGCAACCAATTTTATCAGAGTAGATGAGATTGTCAATTCCATTAAAGGACTTGGAGAGACCATTGAAGAATATTCGATTGTGAAGAAAATATTGAGAACCTTTCCTCTGATGATTCAACTCAAAGGTATCATGATGTTTGAGAAGATAGAGATAATTTGGATAAGCTGACAAAAGATGAGTTGCATGGAATTATCACTTCCTATGAAATTGGGAACGAAAAGGTATAATGTCTCCAGAAAATAAGCTGCCTTTAAGGAAAAAAGGAAACCTAAATACAATAAGCATGAACCTAAGAACTCATATGACTTATGTGATGAAGTTGAAGCCAATTTCACGAGGAAGTTAAAAAGGGTACAATGAGAGTATAAATGGAAGTTTTCTTTCAATTGTTTCAAATGTGGAAGAATATGACACTTTGCCTCTAAGTGTATATTCGAGGAAAGCGAAGACAATGAGAGTGAAGAGGATCTAGACTACCAAGAACAAAGAAATAAGTATCAGCAAAATAGAATTGGGAACAAGAACTATTCTATCAAGCAAAGCAATATTCTTTACACCAAGGAGGATAGTTGTTCATACGAGGAAGAGGATAGCCATAATGAATCAATAGAAGTGTTGTTTATGCCACTAATTCAATATGAAGACTTAGAAGATGTAGGATAATTGTCTGTCAAAGGGACTCGTGAAACCAAATTTAAACTATCAAGAAAGTTGACCCACAATGGGATCTATATCTCTCCTACAAAATTTGGAACAGAAGAAAGTTCAAGGTACATAGAAGAACCTTCCAGGTCGGAGAATAACATAGTAAGTAAAAATCCCTATAATGTGATCTATTTACCATCTTGAAATATGAAGTGAAAGAAAATTCAAAAAGCATAGAATATATCTCAAAGTATGAAAATGAGTAAATTTTCTAGGTTAATTGGGAAGGAGAGCTAGTGAGTGCACTAGAATAATTAAAGAAGCTAAGAAGCACCACCAAGGCATTAAAGGAGAAATTGGAAAAAGAAGAAAAATAAGAAAATGACTTCAAGATCATACAGGAAGCACTGGAAATACAAATGAATGACAAATAAAATGATATGAAAATAAATAGAACTAAACAAAAATTAAAATTAAAGAACTCGAGGAGAATAAGTTTGTATTGGAAGAGTCTATGAGGGAATAAAAAAAAATGAACTGTTGGTAAAACAACTTGCACAAAAGGGAATAGAAGTTTCAAACCTAAAAACTGAAGCAATTTGTGCAAATCAAACTAGAATTGAAACATATATTGATGCAAAAACCCAAGCAAAAATCAACAATAAATCGATAATTATGGATGAAATTCTAAGAAATAAAAGATCTCCTAAAGACAAAACAAGCCTTGGATGTAAAGGAGAAAGCGACAATATCTGAGACAAAGAGGAAAAGGTTGTTTTTAAGCAACATGATGCATCTAAAAAAAGGTATGTTATGGCTACACAATATGTAAAACTCAGGTACATGACAATACCTTCTGTTACAACAAAAGAAAGAAAAAGAGGAAGTAATGAGCATGAATCCAAGGGAAGTTAATTACTAAGAGAACGATGTTTTCCATTGATGAAAATTGGGGAGAATAAAAGAAACTTAAAGATGGATCTACGCAAAAGACAAAGAAAATAATTGAAGGCATACACATAGTGGGAGCCTTTTGCACACATAAGAAAAGTTCATTTCTAGGGGGGATCATAGTAAGTTGGTGTTGACATCAATGAGGGAGAGGGATATTGTTGAATATTTGTGTTGTCGTTGATGTTAAAGGATAATATAAACAAGTTTATTGTTAACACTGATAAACTAACAAGGCCTATGCTATTAACGTAAATCAAGGATTGAGGTCAAACATGAAATATGATGAAGAAAGAATATGTGAAAATGAAATAGACAGAAAAACATAGAGATAAAATGTGAAAGTCCAAAGAGTGAAAAGATCCCACCAAAACATTGGACATATGTGTGCAAATAACAACCTTGAAAAAGATGTTAGAAAAAGAATATGAAAGTCAAGGATGTGCGCAAATACCACCAAGATACAGGACTTATGTAAAACGTTAGGAGAAAAATATGAATATTAATGGTAAGCACAAATACCACTAAGATACAAAACTTATGTGTGAAAGTACCACAAAGAAAATTGCATATGTGCAAAAAATGCCACAAGGTTGGATTGTGGAAATTTGCACATCGACACAAAAGATAAATTAATCAAGAAGAAAACAAGTTGGGTGTTATTCAAGTAAAAGGAATTTCAACTTACATACATCTCTTGAATAAGAAAGTGTATAAATAAGCAAGAGATGGATGTGTTGAAGTAAGCTTGTGGAATGAATACTTGAAGACAATCTAATTTAGGGAAAGCTTTGAATTCTTGAAGTAGCAATGGCTCATTGATAAAAGAAAGAATATAATGCAGGAGAGATGAATTGCATAAATACAATGAAAAATATCAGTAAGTGTTCAAAGTAGAAGAATACCCCATATCAGGTTGTGCAATGATAACACACAATGAATGAGTCATAGTACAAGATCACAGATGTTATAAAGTGTGTGTAGAAGCGTATATATATAAAGTTCATAGCAACAAACAATGTAAAATAGTAGATCATAGATTGTATAAGTAAATCAATTTTCACAGATATCTAAAGCTTGATGATGCAATGAACCAAATAAATCGCAGATACTATTGCAAATCATATATAATGTGACTGACATTTGTGATGCATATATTAGAAGGATAAATCACATTTAAGTGATTTTGCAACAATTATTTATAAGAAATATCGTCGATCTCATATCTAGTTCTAGTAAAATTTAATACACAACTATTCTATTTCGACGAAGTAGGAAGGGGAAAGGAAAAGGGAATTGGAGCTTCCTTCTAACAACAATTGGTAAAAGAATTAGGGAGTTGGATCTTCCTTCCAGTTGTAGTTGGTAAAACAATCACATATTTGGGTATCCGTTCCATTTGGAGATGGTAAATACAATTGGGAGTCGGTACTTCCATTCAGTTGTAGCTGAAAGAATAATTGGAGATCGCAATATTGAATAGGTTGGCGCCTGATTACTACAAGTTGGAGCCCCAAGAAAGAGACAGACATCTGTTTAGGTTGGTGCTTGAAGTTCATGAGTTGGTGCCTGCATAAATCAAAGTCTTTATAGTT
>LPNX010465841.1:22105-58268 GCA_001517045.1 Pseudotsuga menziesii | reverse complement strand
TTTGGGATCAGCTTTTTACACCTATGGGGGATTTGCCTATTTTGGGTAAGCCTGCTTTATGCTAGTTTTGGATGCCTCCTTATGAATTCGATCTCTTGATTCATTTTATATATTCAGAAACCTATTTTATTACAGGGTTGGCTATTGTACACTCATTTAATATAATTTTGTGTTACAGCTCCATATTCAGTCTCCATTGTTAGCAATTTTGCATGATCAATTGACAATTGTTGTGGGTAAAATTAATCTAATGATAGCATGAATTTCTACACTATTCCACCCCCTATTTTTGGCCCTGTGTCGAACCTTGTTCATAATCCACCAATTGTAGGTCCTCCAACAGTTGTGCCACCGAGACAGGCTGGAGAGAGAGCGATTGGAGAGTCATCCAGGCTGCAACTATCAAAGAAACGCAAGGCTGGGGTCGTTGTGGGTATGCCTGTAAATATGGAGGAGGATGCACCAAACTCACCACCACAAGATGTTTACGCTGCCTAGGAAGAGGAAATATTTCCACAGTAAGTTTGGACTAGGAGAGCTGACGCGCAGATGGTGACGCTCTCGAATAAAGCGCACGACATCTTAGTGACACACATGATCCCTAACAGCATGCCCCTCTTGAAGGAAATAATGTTGAAGATCGCCATGCTGCAGTTTGAGCACTACAACACCCACAAGAAGGTGGGAATGGAAAATGAGAAACTATATTACTACGATTCTGGTAGATCCTCCTACGTCCCAGCTCTTAGTATCGATGGAGTGGGTCAGCAGTGTGAATAGTGCAAGCTTGCTGAATCTATTTCTCATGTCACACATTCGGCATAGCACCTAGCTGACCATGTATGTGAATCAGCTCCTTATCTTCTTTCACAAAGGATGCTTATGGATCGACTGAACCTACCCTATCGATGTCGATCTCATCTCGTCGACAATGGGTCTGTCGAAGATAAGGTAATGATCCTTCTCCATATTTGCGCTAAAACAAAGACACCGCCAAGATGAAGTAGAAGTATAACTTTCAGTACGCAGGTAGGGGATTCCTCATTGGCCCCATAGAGGACAATATGGTAAGGTTTGCAGCCAGAATCTTATCTTACAAACTATTGCACAAGATGAGACCTGCGGAGTGCACCGTAGGGGCGATAGAAATTGCAGAATAGTGCGCGCAAGGGGTAATATTTAACTAGTTGCAATTTCTGCTGAACAAACTAATAGATGATGCAGAGCAGGCACAAGAGGAACCTAGTGAAAAATTTCATTACTCCTAGCTGCTCATCCTGATCTCTTTCATTCTATGGTCCAACCCACCAGACTTGCAACCTATGGACATCCCAATTCTTTACCTTGGCACAAAGTATCAGAACCTCTGGGAGGATAAAAAAGACATGATCCTCTAGATAGACAATAACATCGAGTTCTTTCTGCATGGAGAGGCCCTACACAATGTTATAAGGTAGTCCCATAGAGTACATGCTATGACGGTGTATATATACGCGGCATTCATAAACCTCTAGGCCGACATCCACAATGTTATCCTGGAACCAAATAAAGACCCGGCCAAGCAAGTGCACCTGACAGGGTTTATGATCGATGATGCAGACGTAGATGCAATTATCCATGAGTGGCCTGAAGAATGGCGTGACCCAGTAGCAGAGTCGATGAATGAAGGCAGAAACCAAGAATACCCACTAGCTAACCAAGGTGGAAACACCGACGTAGGCACTAATGCAGGAGATGGCCAAGGAAATGGAAATGGCCAAGGGAATGGTCATGGTGATGACCAAGAGTAGTAGGAAGGAAATGATGGAGGCGATGATCCGGATGATCATTCATAGGAGGGAGAAGGA
Organism: Pseudotsuga menziesii; assembly: GCA_001517045.1. NCBI lineage: Eukaryota > Viridiplantae > Streptophyta > Pinopsida > Pinales > Pinaceae > Pseudotsuga > Pseudotsuga menziesii. The sequence continues at coordinate 56,421 of LPNX010465841.1, read as the reverse complement.
AAAGGTAACAATGGCGATGATGGGGGCTCTAATAAAAGAGATGGAGATGACACACCCACTGATGAGGATATCCACAACCACCAGTAAGAACAGGAACAAGAGCGTGAACCACCACGCAAGAAAAGGAAAGTTAGAAAAATGGCTAATGTAGACACATTGACTAAGGAGGATATTCACTCTCTAGCAGAAGTTGTAGCTGACGTAGCAAAAAACGACCTCAAAGGACTCAGCAAGAACTAGGCACAAGCACCCGGTAAAGTCATTGAGCACCCCAATCAGCTCACAATGGCCATTAACAAAGTAAAAACCACTATCAAGGCTGAGACATATGGCATGGACCTCAAAGACACTTTAGTTGTGCCATTACTATTACTTCCCTTCAATGTGGAATTTCCAATGCAAGCACTAAATTCAAACACTGAAGAACATGACGTCGTTCTCAAGGAAATGGAGACGCTAACTCTAGATTTTTCAAAGCTCCCATTAGCCGACATCTACTCCCTTTAGTATGAGGCCACAATAGAGTTGTGGATCAGAGAAAATGCGGTGGAATACTAAGAAGACAAAAACACAAGCAACATCAATGCATGCAAGGCCCTCCTTAAGGAAAAAGAGAAAGATACTGAGGCACGCGAGTAAAGCCAAGTTGCATTTGCTAAAGAAATTAAGGAAACAATTGTGGAGTTTCCTTTGGAAGAAGGCCAAGAAGATGCAGATACAGCTGCAAAGGTAGCATGTCTATCCCAAAATGCTATAGACCTAAGAAGGCAGGTCAAGGAGTTAAAAGTAAGGAAGACACCAACCACACCTCCCGAGGTGCTTGAAGAGCGTAGCAAAGCAGTGTCTGTGGCTGAGAAAAGGATAAGGCGAGAACAAACAACCTGCACAGAGGTAGTTGAAGTTGTTTTCACGATGTGGGAAGCACTTTTGGATGATGAGATAGTGGACAAGATAAAGGAAGATGTGTGGCAGGCTCATGAGAAGATCACCACGCTGAAGGTAGACAGGAAGAAGTTGCCAATCAAGGAGAGGAGCGCAAAGGTCACAGAGCTCACAAAATTACAGCAAGAAGTGAAAGCTCTTCATGACCAGGAATAGAAAAGAAATGATGAGATCACATAACATCAGTCAGAGGAAGAGTGAGCTACAAGGCTTCTTCAGCCTATCCAGTAGAATCTCCAGACTATTACTCAGTCAAGGGGAGAGGGACCTTCGAAACAAATCAGTTCCGACCATGTGAAATAATTGGAAATGCATGTGGAGGAAGTAACATAGGTGGTTTCCATGGCACAACAAATTTTAAACTATTTTCAGGACAAGGTTGGTCGTGTGCCGCAGCCCACGCCAGAAGATTTATTTTTTGTTGAATGCTCAGATTTTGTAGAACGTCAATTTTTTCTTAGTGGATCAGGATGAGCCACATGTGAATGTTGGGGTCTTGTTGGGCTAGGAAAATTGCATAAGGAAGAACCCGACATGCAAGCGCAAGAGAAAAAGTGGGCACACAACGGGGGAAAAGCTGTGACAAGGAAGGAAGATATGAGTCGGTGGAAGAGGAAGGTAGAAGAGTTAAAGAGGAATAGGTACAAATCGGCAGAAGACAAAGGACATTTTTGCACTAGTTATGACCAGTACAAATGAAAACTCTTTGGTCTTCCTCACCATTGGGAATCTAGTCAATCCGGTGGGGGCCATTGCCATTTTCACTTGGCATCTTCTCTCAATGGATAGATACTTCAGGGTTATTGTGGTACTCCTCATAATGAGTTTTAGGGAAAATCCAAAGTACTTCCTATAGTTTTGCGGATGAGACTTATGTCCCAAACCGAATGTGATTATGTTAATTGATTATTTTTAATCGATCTTCTCGGGGTCATGAAACGAGCATGTTTTCTTAATGGTGTGAATGTGTGTGCATCTGTATGTAAAAGGTTTCCTTCCAATTCTTGAAACAAAATGGGTAAAAAAGGTTTTTTGCAGGAAATCAGAAAAGGGTTGTAACAGAAGGTTGGGACAGACAAGGGTCTGAACCAAGCACATAAAACAGGCTATAGGCTAACAGTTGCACCTGTCGGAGGAATAGGTCTGGTTTGGGTCGCACAGAACAAAAATGCAAAGGAGACACGGATATTAAACAACTGAGTTGCACAAAGAAAGAGGTTTCATGCGATTGGGTCACTCGAAACAGGGTTACAGGAGTGACTACAGTCGCTTCTAGCAACAAGACAGGTGCAATATACCTTTGTGAGCCAGGTCGCATGTATCAAGGTAGAAGTCATGACTAGAGTCACACTTATTAGGGTGAAAGAGGCAATTGAGTCGCGGCTAACAACCCGATAAGGGAGACTGTTCCCAGATAGAGTAAAAACAGGAAAAATGGGGTCGACAGGGTCCAGGGGAGCAGGAACTAATGCAGAGGAGGTTCGAATTGGCCTCGTGGGGGCTCGTTTGGTGACTGTGAAGGGTAGAAACTAGAAACAAGCCTGTAATAAACCTACAAAAATAGATATTGTTATGGAATGACCAACGGAGTTGCCAAAACTGTAACAGGTATTTCTCCCTTGTTACGTGCAAAAGCACTAGCCTTACATCAATGAGAATATAAGGTAGAGTTCATGAAAAAACTTAAGACAACAAACAAGATTAGTAAAACAAAACAAATATATATGAGGGATACACTAGAAAAAAATTAAAATAAACTAAATATTATATCTTTTTTCTTGAAAGTGGGCCACTATGGTCGTGTCAAAAGTGATCTGCCTCTCCACGGGCTGATTCTCGAGGTGGGTACAAAGGGTGTCTCGACATACTAAGTGGAAATGGTATGTCAACAGGGTGGTGGCAAAGAGGTGTGTGAATACCTGAGAGCTAAAGGTGTCCCAACATACTCACAGTGGAAAAAGGTTATGAAAACTATTTTTGGGGAGACCTTCGCAATTTATTTATAGTATAGTTTTAGGGATTTTTGAACCAAGGTTAACCCATGGTATTTTTTTACCCATGGTATTTTGCTGTGGTTTTTTTTATCTTATCTCTTTTTTAGGTTTTTGGAACCCCTTTTATTTTTTTTAACCATTTTTAGGGCTTTTGACCATTTTTTAGGGGTTTTAACCCTTTTTGGAAGAGAATGAGGGTAAACCATAGTAAATAACAATGTTTTGGACCTTTTTTGTTGGAAATACAATTGTGTATGTCAAAAGTAAGGGAAATGTGGTGGAAATATGATGTATGTATGAATAATAGGCCATGCAGATCTAGGTGAACAATTTTTTGTGTTAACAAATCACTTGGTTATAAGATTTTAGAAATGACCATGAATTTGTTAGAAGGTGTCTTCTTTAGATTTTAATCCTAATGGTATATAAGGTTTGCATGCGCTGACTCTAGTTTCAGGTTTCCACTTCATATTTTAAATGGAAAGTAAGGGATTGATTACTGTGCATGAAGAAATTTAGTTTTGATTCTTATTATTTCATTTCTAGAATTTTGCTTACATATATGCCCATTTTATGTAACAAAAGATGCAGAGCTGTTAAAATTCCATATGCTAAGCTATATTATCAGCATTTAATTTCAATTTCATAACAAAATCATATAGACAGGATCATTGAAAGAAATAGTATCACAAGAACAACACAGATTTATCCTGGGAAAACCCTAAAGGGAAAAACCCAGCAAAAGATTCCTCAATATAGATGCCCCAAAAAGATAAAAGTTAAAACCAAAAGACTAATCCTCCTCCTTCTCTAGATACTTCTCTCTCTCTCTCTAATGCACTACACAAGTGAGTGTGTTTGTTCTAAATGAGGAGTGCCACACCTGGGATTGAGTAACCACAACTGGGGTACTAATTACCCGACGTACAACGGAGGGGACTTCCTCATGACTCTTATTTGTTCTCCTAATTAGAAATGTATGGGTATAAAGAAATACAAGTGATTCTCCCGATAATAACATCGGAGATCACTAAAAACACATATAGAATATTCTTCGAAGTTACAATAATTCAACACTCCCCCTTAACAAGAAGGGTATTCTACAACATCATCAACAACAACAATAATAGGAGAGAGAGGACATCATCAACATCATCAGGGTGACACATCTATAAATCATTGGAATATTTTCAACATCATATAGTATTCATCTTCAATCTTTAACAGTAGCAACACTTTTACCGACAGCATCATCATCAGTACTTTAGTCTTCATCTTCAATCATTAGCAGCAACAACACTTTGACCGCTCGATAGACAACATCATCATCAGCACTTTGACCTTTTGATCAACAACATCATCATCAGCACTTTGACCTTTCGATCAACATCATCATCATCAGCAGCACTTTGACTTTTCGATCAGCAACAACATCATCAACATATTCTGAACTTTCGATCAGCATCATCATCATCATACTATGATCTTTCGATCAGTACATCATCATCATCATACTCTGAAATTTAGATCAACATCATCATCATCATACTCTGATCTTTCGATCAGTACATCATCATCATCATACTCTGATCTTTCAATCAGTACGTCATCATCATCACACTCTGATCTTTTGATCAGTACATCATCATCATCACACTTTGATTTTTCAATCAGTAACATCATCATCAGCAACAACTTGCAATCTACAACACAAAGACGAAAGTCTTCGGATCACTTTTGGACCTAAGTCCACGAATGATACAATCCTACAACATTCTCGGGGACCGAAGCCTCTAGATACCTTTCTGAAGTGAAGTTCAAGGATGATGCAATCCTGCCACATTCTCGGGGACCGAAGCCTCCACATACCTTTCTGAACCAAAGTTAAAGGATGATGCAATACTGCCACATTCTTGGGGACCGAAGCCTCTGGATACCTTTCTGAACTGAATTTCAAGGATGATGCAATCCTACCACATTCTTGGGGACCGAAGCCTCCGGATACCTTTCTGAATCGAAGTTCAAGGATGATGCAATCCTACAACATTCTCAGGGATCGAAGCCTCTAGATACCTTTCTGAACTGAAGTTCAAGGATGATGCAATCCTACCATATTCTCGAGGACCGAAGCCTCCAAATACCTTTCTGAACCGAAGTTCAAGGATGATGAAATCCCACCACTTTCTCGAGGACCGAAGTCACTAGATCATTTCTGGACAAATGTCCCAGGATGATACAATCCCTCTTCAGTCTTGAGGACCGACATCACCGAATCACTTTAGGGCAAGTGCCCAGGGACGTTACAATCCCACTATGACATCACTGCTCCCCCTTTCGAGGAAGGTCTTTCCGAACAACACCAAGCTTATCTCGAAAGTGTTCAAAATTTACCCAAGATAGAGGCTTTGTCAATGCATCATAAAATTGTTCATTAGTACTCACATGCTGGATTTTTATAGCTCCTTTCTGTATCATATATCGAATGTAGAAATACTGGATTTCTATGTGCTTCGATCTATCTTGGAACACTGGGTTCTCCGACATCTTTATACAACTTTGGTTATCACATAGAATATCAGTAGTATCCATCTCTAGGTCAAATAGACCTAACATCAGCTTTTGAAGCCATATGGCTTCACAACTAGCAAAACAAGCTGCTATGTATTATGCTTCTTCTTGCTTTCCACAATCTGTTTCTCATTCCCTGCCGGAAATAAATCATCCACATATAGTAATCGTATGACAAGTTCATCTTCTACAACCTTGTAGTAAAGGTTATGATCAGCTTTACTCTTGGAAAAGCTCATGCTCGTCAGGAAACTATCTATTCTTCCACACCAAGCTCTAGGAGCTTTCTTTAGACCATACAGGGCCTTCTTAGACTTGCATACATGAGTTCTTCTATCTTCAACTTCAAATCCTTGTGGTTGTTCTATGTATACTTCTTCTTCTTCAATCAAACCATTCAGGAAGGTTGTTTTCACATCCATCTAGTGTAATTCCCACTTCATCATGGATGCAAGAAGCATGATAGCTATAATCAAAGTATACCGTGTTGTTGGGGAAAATGTCTCTTCATAATCAATTCCCTCTTTCTGAGAGAAACCTCTGGCCACAAATATTTCTTTATACTTCTCGATACTTCCGTCAGCTGCATGCTTTATCTTGTAGATCCATTTGTAGAATACTTCATTATTTCCTTCTGGTTTGGGAACTTTATCCCATACATCATTCTTCATTATTGACTGGTATTCTTTAGTCATTGCTTCTACCCATTCTTTCTTATGCATGGATTCTTCGTAGTTTGTAGGTTCTTGATCTACAATATCACACATCAAGGCTACATAGTTGGAGAAAGTCTTAGGCTTATTACTTCACCTTGTGGAGCCTTCAGGAGCTCCATATCTTTCTGCTTCTTATATAATCTCTCTTTCCCAAGCATGATTTCTCTTTCATTATATCTCCATCGTAGGGATTTCTTGTGGTTATGTCATGTCATGCTCTTCAGGAGCTTCATCTTCAGGTAGGAATGTAGTCTCTACATTTCTAGGAGGTGCATCTTCCTCATATACTTCTTCATATTGGAATTTTCTGGATCTCTTGAGATCTACTTATTCATCAAAAATTACATCTTGACTAATTTCCATGTGATGAAATCCAGGAATGTAAATTCTAAATGCCTTGGATACTTCACAATATCCAACAAATATTCCTTCTTTCCTGAAGGATCCAACTTGGTTCTTTTCTCTTTAGGTATATGAATATATACTAGACAACCAAATATTTTGAGGTGACTTACATCAGGATTCTTTCCCGTGAACATATCTTCTGGAGTCTTGAATCCAAGAGCACTGTGTGATATTCTATTATGTACATAGACAACAATTCTTGTTGCTTCTTCCCATAGATGCATTGGAAGATATTGATCCTATATCATTTTCTTCATTGCTTCCATGATGGTTCTGTTCTTTCTTTCCACAACCCCATTTTGTTAAGGATTATAGGGAGTAGTTAGTTCCCTCTTGATTCCGACATCTTTGCAAACGGCTTCAAACTCTTTTAAAGTATATTCTCCTCCATTTTCTGATCGGAGTCTCTTTATTTTCTTGTCTGAGAGATTCTCTATCAAGGCTTTGAATTCTTTGAATTTCTCAAACACTTCACTCTTTTATTTCAAGAAGTATATCCAAGTATTTCTTGAATAGTCATCAATAAATGTAATATAATATTCAAAGCCACCTAAGGATGTAGAAGACATTGGACCACACACATCTGAATGAATAAATTCTAACATACCTTTTGTCTTTGTTTCACTCTTTGGAAATGGATTCTTGATGTTCTTTCCTTTCGCACATCCTTTGCAAATTCCTTCATGTTTGATCTTCATGTCTGGTAGTCTCATTACTACTTTGTTCACATGAGATAGTGCCTTGTAATTAATGTGGGAAAGCCTTCTATGCCATATTTCAATAGGGTCAGTGGACTCATGAACAAAAGTTGTTTCTGAGTTCCCTTTGAGTTTATACAGGCCTCCTTCTTCTTCACCAATAACAACTGCATCTTCAATTTTCTTTTCTTTGGTCCACATGAGTACTTGGCCATCTATGAATGCAACTCTGAATCCTTTCTTATCTAAAGCTAAGATAGAAAGTAGATTCTTCTTTGGACTTGGTACATACAATACTTCCTTCATCTTTAGGGGATTTCCTGAATCAAGCTTGTAGCTTGCTTCACCAACTCCTTTAATAGGATATTGATAGTCATCTCCTAGGGATACTTTCTGAGGAGAGCCCTTTTCTTCAATTTTGGATAGAGTTTTCTTTTGTCTCATCATGTGCTTTGAAGCCCCACTATCAATAATCCCAGTGTCTTCTCTAGGTGTTACAGACCCACAGAGTGCAAAGAATAGTACATACTCTTCTGCATCTTCTTCTCTTACTTGCTTTCTTGGAGGTCCTTCCTCCTATTCTTCTTGATCCTCATATTCATCTAGATGAGCATGATGTATTTTATTGTTGTTGATCTTCTTCTTATATTATTTCCTCTTCATAGGACAATTTCGGTCAATGTGTCTGATCTTATCACAATGAAAACATTGAAAACCAGAGTAGTCTTTGTCTGGAGGATTTTCCCTTGTTCTTTGGATTCTTTTGGGAGGTTGAGAATCCTTAAAATTTCTCCTCTTGAAATTAGATTGAATTCTTCTTCTCTTGGTGTGAGTGGCTAGGGCTTGATCATATTCCTTGAGTAAGGCTTCTCTATTTTCCACTCTAGTCTCCTCTTGAATGTAGTCTTCCCATACCACATCAAACTTCATGCTTTCCTTTCTGGCACACAGCATCTGGATGAAGGACTTCCAGGGTCTAATGAGGCCATTAAGAGCAGTCATAACCATTTCATCTTCATCAAGTTTGTCTCCAATATCTTCTAGTTGTTCTTTGATCTAAGAAACTCTTATGAAGTAGTCTTGGATGTATTCTCCATGACTCATCTTGGTGCTCTTCAGTTGAGCTCTTAGATTCATCTTTCTGTTGATGTTTCTTCCCTCATACATTCTGGATAGGGCATCATACAAGTGATCCTTGATAGAGTCAACAATAATACTTTGTGCCCTAATCATATCCTTCTTGTGCTTCTCCTTGGCTTCAGCTTCTACAACTTCCTGTTTGATATACTTATCAAGATCATTCTCCTGGAGAATGAGACCAATCCTGTATTTCCATGCTCAGAAATTATCTATGCCTTCTAGCTTGTCCTCAAGCTTAGTGCTTGGGGTCATCTTGTCAGAAAATCACAAAAATTGAAATTCTGTGGAATGAGAAACTGAACTTACCAGAAGATGCGCTTGACTGAGGAGATTTGATTGATGTGCTTGGTTTTTGGAGATCTCAAGTCTTCACCTTCCAAATCATACTTGAAAGATTCATCTTCTGCAGCTTCCAGCTACTTTTCTGGTTCAGCAGTTTTCTAGTGCAGTTGGCAAACTAGGGTTTGACTTTCCTGGAGACTCACTCACCCAAAAACCTCGATTCTAGGCTCAATAGATGTGCTCTGGGAGGGCACAATCTTCTATGCAAGCAGTTTTCCAAAATATTTTTTTTCCCGAAACCTAATTTATTTCGAGGAGAGAGAGGGCTTTTTCACCTTATGAAAGCTGTCCTATTCAGGATAGCTCTGATACCATGTTAAAATTTCATATGATTATCTAGATTATCAGCATTTAATTTCAATTTCATAACAAAAGCATATAGACAGGATAACTGAAAGAAACAGTATCACAAGAACAACACAGATTTATCCTGGGAAAACCCTAAAGGGAAAAACCCAGCAAAAGCTTCCTCAATATCGATGCCCCAAAAAGATCAAAGGCAAAACCAAAAAACTAATCCTCCTCCTTCTCCAGCTAATTCTCTCTCTCTCTCTCTCTAATGCGCTACACAAGTGAGTGTGTGTGTGTTCCAAATGAGGAGCACCACACCTCTATTTATATTCTTCCACTCACTTAATAATTAATTCAATTATGTAGGCTTGAGTAATCCTAATTTAATCTTATAGGCTCGAGTAACCAGAACTGGGGTACTAATGACCCGAATTACAATGGAGGGGACTTCCTCATGACTCTTATTAGTTCTCTCGTTTAGAAACATTGGGGTATAAATAAATACAAGTGATTCTCCTGGTAAGAACACCAGGGACCATTAAAAATACATATAGAATATTCTTCGAAGTTACAATAATTCAACAAGAGAATCCATGATACCATCTATAGAAATCTCCACCAATATATCAACAAGTTTTTTTGCAAAGGCCTTAATTTTATTTGCATGTGGATATGCCAATTCTCGGGTGTGGGGGAGAGGGGTGTTACTCTTATAGCATCAATGGTTCATATCATCTCTAGTAGGATCATGTAGTATGCAGTCATTTTCAACATTTTTTATGGGAATCAAACAATGTTTATTCACACATTGGTTTAGATCTACAAATTAATTTTGTTGAAGTTTTCATCACCGCCAAAGAGATAAAAACTAGCAGTATGGGTTTGAATCCATGAGCATCCACATCAACATATCAAAGCACATAAATTATGTGATTCCTAGCATTTCATTTTTTATAAAACAAGGAAGTATTGATTTCTCTATATTCTTCACACCTGTAGTAGCTTGTTTCATTTTCTATTTACTATAACAAATTGTTCCTTTAGCAGCATGTTATGTTCCTATAGAATCATGTTTGAAGAACACCTTTTGCATGGTTATTGCAACTAACTGAGGCCTAATGAAGGAATTTCAGGACATGGATTTTATGACCTATGGTTGTTTAAGTAATTTGTATATGACCTTTCCAGAATCTACATAATGAAGGAAATACGGGTGTGATATTGAGGACAACTTTTCATATTTTTTCCCCTATAGTTTCCTATAGAAATTTTCTATTCTTGTAGTAGATTTGGAATCCATATTATGTTTTGCCTATTTTATGTCTCCTTGTGAAAATTTTGAGGATATGAGTTTTACCCTTAGAATGATAACATGAACCCTTTCTATTCATAATGCATGAGGTCTACACAGATTGGTTCAAGTTGCAAAAGGAATTTCCATAGTTCTTGCAACAATGGCAGTTCCTTTAGCATTCTCTAACTCTGCAACAACATAATTTCCAAGTTTCTAGCATTTCAGTTCGAGTTCATTCGAGAAGATTTATCTTCATCTTGCAACCAAGGGTTTATTATTTGTCTTTTAGGGAATCCAACATCTGAAGAAGGTAAGGTTGGGTAAGCAAGATCTAGCTTTAAGTATTCATTTTACATGGAAATTCATGACCATAATATTTTGAAGTTGCCACTTGTTTCACCTTTCCTATAGTCCATTATCCAATTTCTTACTTCGCCCCATTTCCATTGTTCAATTTTCATAAACTTTGAAGAATTTGAGGTAAAACATACATTTTATATTCAAGTGTTTTGTATGATCACATAAATGTTGGCTTCTAAAATAATTCCAGTATGTCAAGAACATCATGCCATAGAAAAAAGAAAAACAATATACTCATAGTCTGATCTCATTGACCTACCACATTATTCTCCTTCATATCTTGCCAATAACTCAAAAGTTAGAGAACAGGAGGGGAGGACATTATATTTGTTGCATGAGAACATGCAAGATATTAAGTGTTGGGGGAGATGTTGAGCTCTCGATTTGAAATATTTTGAAGGATTATATTACAAAGTTTTGTATCATTTCTCTTATATATTTCACTCATTTACACCATCATTGTCACATATTTACCTATTCCATCCATCATTATCCATTTTCACTCATATGAACGTCAAAAAGGCCTAATAATGATAAAGATATGATCAATATTTCATTTATTAATTATTATTTGGAACATTTGAGTTTGTTTCTTAACCAAATCCTTGAGGATGTGGTAGTTTTTAATGGTTTTCATGATCTTGCGGCAACAGTGTTTGATCCCCAGCAACTGTTTTTTATCCTATACCATCTGACTATTCCTACAAGCAACAACTCACCCTTATCTTTCCACCAAGAAATTTGGGATATGGATAAATATTTGTATGCTCTTAATGATATTCAACCAATTCTTATTTTATTTTATTTAAGGCAACGATTGGATTGGTTGTGAATACACTTTTCTTGGATTTGGTTGTAAATCCTTGTATTTTCATGAAAGGAAATATTTATCTATAAAAAAAAGAGCATAGAAGCATGGGAGATGGATGAGATTATAGAGGCAAGATAGTTAAGCAGAAGTAGAGGTTGCATGTTGATATGGGTTGAAAAATAAAATCATTATGTAATTTCTTTATGCTGGATTAAAGAGTTTTTTGTTGCACATTGTGAGCATATTGTCATAGTATGTATTGGCAGTGTATGCAAAGAAAGGTAGGGACCCGTCTCTGGTATATGATTCCCATTTATATTTCCATTTTTTCAGTTGTATATTTGTGTTTGTATTAGCTTAAATGCTTCGTTTCCAGTTTCTACAGTACTTCGCATTCATTATCCAAGAACTATTAAATTTAAAAGGATAATTTCCAACCTTCTTTATTCCATCCAACTGTAAGAAAATCAGATAATGGTATGATATTCTTACCTTCTCAACCCAGGTTCTATACATTTGGATAAATTATAGCAGAGTTTCATTTATCATGAATCTATTCAACTGCTTACTAATACCTTTCTATCTGCATCTCCGATTTGACCAAGTCAGTTCCAAAATAACTGGCAACACATCAAGCAAATTTGATCTCAAGAATAAAGAAGAGAAATAATCAGCATCCTGATCCACCCTAGCATGATTTCCCAAAACCTCTCCAGGAGACAAAGAGAATTTTAATTCACCCGCCAGGATTAAATCATTGATTCCTAGAAGACCAGAGGATTCCAACCAATTCCAAAAATATTCCCTCTCTTTATAGGGACCTTAATATGTCAATATAGAGAAGGACTGATCAAGGATCCTAAAACATACTTCGAATAATATGCCCCCTAAAGTTTCATAGGGTTTAAAACTAGAAAAATTAGTATTCCACCCTGATAAAAAACCACCCTAAAGCCGATTCAAACTTAATGCATACAATTCCCAACCCGATAGTATTTTATCCAACACGTTAACAGCTTGAATATCTGAAAACATTCTTTATTGCAAAAGGATAACAACTAGGTATGTATGTTTGAAAAGTTTAGATAGATCCCTGACCTTCGCAGCTCTACCCAAACCACACACATTTAGGGAAATAAGGGATATTATGACTCAGAGCATATGGGTTGCTTTTCTCCAAGGGCCCGAGTTGAAGAAGGAACTATATCATACAAAGAAGATGATCAGGATTCAGCTAGCCATACGAATAATGGCTTCTTGTCAAAGACGGAGACTAACTCCCATTTTTCTTTTTCTTTTTTTCCAATACCTAATAGTGACATTCTAAAAATGAAGAGCATGTAAAGGAGAGACCCTTGAGTTTTCATAAGAATGTTTAGAAAAAAAACATGCAAAGGTTCTTTAAAACAACCAACCCTACCCTGTGAGGACGTAACAGGTGTAGTAACAACATTACTTAAATCAAAGGAAATAAAATATGAACAAACAACCTCTGAGCCCAAAGTAGTGGGTAAACCCTTAACCCCCTCTAAAGATTAAGGAGTCATATCTTCTAAAGATGTCGAATCCAAATTAGGGTTTAAATTCGAAGTCCCCCTAACATAGAAATGGGGATACCTTCTGAAGCAATCCCATTATCATCTAATGACTTCACATAATCAAGACACTTCAATGCATAAATAAGCATCCTACTATCAGATGCTAAATCCTTCCCCAAACCTAGACCATACAATCTCTTATCAAGGTCATTTTCTAGATAACTCGTCCTTAGTTACATCTTCATAATAAATTTGATTATTCAAGGGTTCCTTACATGGAGAATTTCCATAAACCTGATTTTGCAGTAAAAGTGGCAACTCCCCAGAAATCAATTTTCGAATGAAAATACTATCATTTCCGAATGAGAATACTATCATCATCAAAATCTTCCACAGAGCCTTCCCTTCGAAAACCAGAAAATATAGAGGGGAAAATGGCCTTAAGCTAACAAGTTTCACAACAAAAATGGTATTGAAATGACACATTCGGGTAATTTAATCATTGTTGGAAAATTTTATCTCCCCAAACAATTTCCAATTCAGGAAGGAGGCCCTTATCTATATCAACCTTAACCATAACCCGCACCATATTTTTCTCCACACCAAACAGGTTCTTCTTATCTAAATGAATGAAGTTATGGACTATATTCTCCAAAGCATTAGAGGTCCACAGTTCCAATCGAAAACCGGACAAAAGTAACCACATATGTCGCATCTTCTGTCTTTCTTTCTCTAGATTGAAAGTCGGATGCCAACATTTATGAAATAAGGAACCCTCCTTTACCAACCATACTTTATTGATTAGAGTTAGGGCTTGTTCTGGTTCATGAAAAATGAAGTAGAGCCAGCCATTAATCAATAAATTAACCCTAGGTACCATACCCAGCAAAGGAATCTAGTTACTATTAACCCATTCCACCAGTTCAACTCTATTTAACTTACATGCCTTAATCCAACCCACCAGAGCATGACTCGAGAGTGCTTCCACCCTCTCCGAGTTTGCATATTTTCCAAGGACCCAATGCTATAAACAGGCATGTGCCTTTAAACTTCCTTCTTAACCGAGATCTATCACCAGAAAAATTCCTATTCTCCCCACCACATTTAGGGTTTTCAGAATGGACTATCACCGAAATCTAAAATAGAACTAGAGCACAAGGCATTCTGACTTCTATCTCTTCTATAACCTATAGAGGCATTCATCATCACATAAAAACTAACACACTAGATGAAACCGTTATTACTCATTCAACTGGCACCTGAATAAAGCGCACTAAGCATCCTCCACCTAGTCACTTTTGGAAATTTGTTGTGTAGATAAAAAGACCTACTTAAAAAACAACAAAAACCACATCTCACATTTTTCTAAAAACCACCATTAAATGAAAATACTACAGTAATAAAAGAATTGATTCTCACTTTTCATGACTTAGTTGGTACTAAGTAGAGCGAAGAGATCCAAAGCCTCCAAGCTATGCAACATTTCGACCTCTTGAGTATCTGCTCAAAAATTTGAACCTTATAAAGTGTAAATAATAAAAACAAAAAATAGACGAGAAAACAATTACAACAAAGAGTTTAGATGATAAAAAATATTACTTTTTGTAGCTACATCGTAACAACAAAAATGGAGTCGAAATCTAAAAGTTGTTTTAATCTTTTGTTTGTCACTACGTGAAAACATTTGACATGTTGAACAGTAAAACACTACAAAAAGTACAATAATATTTCCTTTACAACTGTATTATTTTAATCTCTAAAATGTTCAGAGACCAAAGAGCAAATCAGTGTCAGGTCGATAATATACAAATCTTCCAAGGAATCTTACCATGTAGCCCTTTTCACACCCATGGATTTTTAGTTGTCCCCTAAATTATTCACTTCTATGTTCTATCAATTGTATTCTAAACGATATTATAAACACTTTTTATAATGAACATTTTTTATTATTAATCCTTCTTTACGCGAAACATTGAATGAATAAATATTTTTTTATTATAAATTTTTTTGACACGAAACATTGAATGAATTCTAAAATAGATGTTTCTTGTTATCTTTTATAACACCAACTTTGAATGAATATATTTATAAAGTAATATGAATGGTATGCCCAGATGGGAATTCTGCGCCATTAGTGCCTCAAGCCTCTCGGGAGGTTTACTTACGGCTTGGGACCCTCATAGGGTTGGATGTCGGGCCTTTGCGACTGTTGCTGGAATTCTTGTCAAGGATAACTTCCTTGGAATGAGTGCTCCTTTATTTATCCTTAATTTCTATGGCACCTACAGAAATAGGGATCTTTTCTGGGATAAAGTTCTTAGGGGGGGTCTTCTCAGTGCTCCAAATTTGATCCTGGGGGGGGACCTTAACTTGACTATGAATGCCTCTGAGACCTGGGGTAAGAAAGTTGTCCTTGACCCTCTTGCCTCTCATTTCAAACTCCTTTTTGACTCTATTGGTATTCTGGATATTTCCCCTTCCTGTGCAGGGCCCACTTGGAGAAACGAAAGGGTTGGAGAGGATGGAATCAGCAAAAGACTTGATCGCTTCTTGCTATATTCTTCCTCGATTCCCTCCCTCAAGGTTCATCATACGTGGATTCACCATGTGGATATCTCATATCATTATCCAATTGTCCTTGAATGGAATAAATCGATTGGTTCTTTCAACTTTCCTTACAAGTTTAATAGATCCTAGCCTAGCAATCCGGAATTCAATCTCTGGGTTACTAAGAGATGGCCTAAGCTAAATCCTCAATCTTCTTTTGATGATATGGACCTCCTCTCCCACAAGCTCCAAACTCTTAAGAAGGAATTTAATGTTTGGACCCGAGAAAAAGAAAACATTATGGAATCAGATTCTCTCAGGCTGGACAAGGATATTGAATCCCTTCTCTTGAGATCCTCCATGTGTATCATGTCACATAAGGATCAGTTATCTCTGAATCTTCTTAGATCCAAAAAGGAGTTGCAGGCTCACATCCTACTCACTTGGCAACTCAATAATCATACCAAGTGGGATCAGTATGGTGACTCTAATACAAAATTCTTTCATGCTTTGGCCTCGAGAAGAAGAAACCATAATACTATTTGGTCTTTTGAGGATGAGGATGGACACTGTATCGAGGATGAGAGTGCACTTAAGGAACTGGGCCATAGAAATTTTGCCCATATATTCCGAAATGATAACTCAACCTGTTTACTATGTCAACTCAAGGTATTCATGCTTTACCCTAATATGATATTACAGGAAGAGGCCCCTAGCCTCACTGCTCCTGTTACTTTGTTTGAGATCAAAGGAGCATTGAAATATTTCAAGAAGGATAGGAACCTCGGTCCCGATGGCTGGCCTGTCGAATTCTACTTAAATTTCTTTGACCTATTGGGGAACGAATTACTGTACGTGGTAGATTGTACAAGGACTACAGGTCACATTTCTCCCTCTCTGAATTCAACCTTCCTAGCCCGTATTCCTAAGAGGGATAATCCCACAACCTTCACTGACTTTAGACCTATATCATTGTGAAATCTGTTGTACAAGTTAATCGCAAAGGTTATTGCTGTCCAACTGAAGCGTTTCCTAGACTCTCACATTTCCAGTGAACAGTATGGATTCCTCAAAAATCGCCAGATAGTGGAACCTATAGGCATTACCTAGGAGACACTCCACTCAGTGAAGACCAAGAACACTTGTGCTCTCATTCTCAAGTTGGAATTGGTTAAATCATTTGAAAGAGTTAACTGGTCCTACATTAGACTCATTCTGATTCATATTGGGATGCCTCTCCTGGGTGTTAATTAGATAATGGGATGCCTCACATCAGCAAATTTCATTGTACTGATCAATGGCACTCCCTCTAAGTTCTTCAGTGCCTCTAGGGGAATTAGACAAGGCTGGCCCTTGTCACCTTTACTTTTCATACTTGTCATTGAAGGTCTCAGTCTCTTGATCTCCGATGCTAGGGAGCACGGTCTCATCAGAGGTATTAAAATTACATCTGCACTCTCTTTCACACACCTCCTATTTGTGGATGATGTGATCTTGCTTGGATCGGGTACCCTTCTTGAATGGATTTCTTTTGAAGTTATTTTAAGTACCTTTTGCAAGGCTTCTGGGATGAGCATAAGTGTTGATAAATATTGCTTCCTCTTCAACAATGTGGATGAAGGAACACTTTCTGATATTGCAAGAGTATTGCTATATAAAATGGAGCCTATTACCACTGGTTTCAAGTACCTTGGATATTTTCTTAGACTGTTGGGATGCAAGATCAGTGACTGGAATTGGTTGATACCGAAATTTGAAAATAGAATTTCTCACTAGTCCCATAAGTATCTATCTTTGGGTGGCCGTCTGATCCTTGTCCAAGCGGTATTTTCTAGCATCCCGGTTTATTGGTTGGGCCTTGCACCCATACCCGTCTCTGTCTTAAATAAGCTCAGAATTTTAACATGTTCTTTCTTATGGGGCTCCTCTAGAACTAAAAACATGTGTCATTTATCTTGTTGGACGAAACTTTCCTAGCTGAAAGAGTATGGAGGCTGGGGCATTAAAAACTTCCATTGGTTCAGTATTGCTTTAAGAACAAAAAACTTCTGGATGGTCCTCCAAAATCATGGGCTGTGGCACGATGTATTAATTGGTAAGTACTTGAATAATTACTCGGTGGCGGCATGGCTCAAAGGAAATTTTTTTAAAGTCCGTGGTGTTTCTATAATTTGGAAAGTTTTTTTACAAACACTTCCTTGGCTGGGAAGATGCTTAGCATGGCAAGTTGGTAATGGTCTAGATGTCCTTGTTGGCATCGATCCAATTATTGGTGCACAATATCCTCATTATCTACCTATAGGGCTCAGAGAATACCTGGAGGACCTAGACATTACTACTCTCTCTCAAGCATGTAATATATTACCGGGCTCGCATCAATATTGGTACACAGCTGAGGACCTCTACATTGCAGGTGAATGGAATATTGCTTGGGATAGTTAGACGAGGGGTCTGGAACTTGGCAGGATCAGGCTCAATCCTCTATCGGATACTCTTGTCTCGGATTACAATAGATCTGATGGTTCGATATCTATTAAGCTTGTTCATGACAGTATTATCCAATCATCATCTCCCCCAGCAGGTAACAGATTACTAGCTCTCATATGGTCTGGCATTTTTTCCATTAAAATTAGCTGTTTTATTTGGCTGGCTCTGGAAAATAAAATTCTAACTTGGGACAATCTACAGAAGAAAGGTTGGATAGGGCCCGGTATTTGTGCACTCTACAGTGCAGATGAAGACAGTGTACATCACATATTTTCTACTTGTTCTATGTGGAAGAGTATTCTTATTCAGCTGAGTGGATAGTACCAGTTCTTTCCCCCTTACCAGAGTGATAATCTCTGTATTTATCTAGGGAACTGGATAGACAGATACACTAAATACTCGGTCTGCTGCTACCTTCCATTTTATGCAATGTGGGCTATCTGCAAAGCAAGGAATTTATACATTTTTGAAGGAAAGAAGATGTCTGTTTTGAGCATATTACATCAGATTGCAAACCTCTCTCAGTTGTATCGACCTCCCTATAAAAAGGAAAATAAGCCTAGAGTCTTAGTGTAAATTTGAGCATATAGATCTGTAGACAAATACACAACTCACAAAAAAGATCTCACAATTTACTCAGCAATTAAAGAATGAAACAGTGCAAAAAGACTTGCAGTTGTGAATGCTTTCATTAATCAAAAAAGTAATTCAGATGATAATTACAATAAATTAAAATGGCTTTAATAGCCACAAGCAATTCAAATCCACATGAGGAAGTTCAAATTGATTAGACTCTACTTGACTGTAGATAACCAAGACTTTGTCTAAATCACTATCGGAGGACCCAGTAGTTAACTGTCCTTGTCTAAACCATAACCGGAGTTCATTGGAGCTTTAAAACACAACCAAGTGTTACATTTAGTGTTGACTAATGGTTAATTGACTGTGGTAGGTGAGAAATGTGCCCCACATGTGTGCAATCAATTAAACCTAGTGCTAACTGAATGTAGAGGGCTAGAACTGAATGTAACTGACTCCTAACTTGGCTTGACTAGTCATTAACTGAAGTGAACTGACCTTGGTTGGTTTCGACACTCCCAGTTGCTTCCTAAATTGTAGGGATTGATCTAGGAGACTCCTAAACTTATGCAATCAAGTGCAATAAGTGGCAGTGAGCCTCAATTAGTGTTCCCCACACTTTGGTAACTGAAACATGTGCCCCAATTAGGTCAAGTTTACCCAATGGGTCTAATGACTATAAATAGACTGGATGGACTCCCAATTTAGACATATGACCAAATTTGGACAAGGGAGGATTAATAATCCTAACACCCCCCCTGAATGCTAACTTGGAAAAACTGTGGGCCCTGGTAACTAAGACCATAGGTCACCCATTACATCAAGTAAAATAAAGTAACTGCTTAATACAAGGAGCTAGGGAAAAAACCACATGGGAAAAAGCCCTCCTTATAGCTAAGCAGGTAGAATCAGGTCTCAAGTTTGAAAAACTTGAAAATATGTTGCTGCAATCTTCATCTTTGTGAGGTAGTGAAGCAGCATGCATGGTGTGCTGTGCACAGGTATTTTGGGGCCTGGCATGTAGACTTCTCCTTCTTCTCCTAAAAGGATGATGGGAGGAAGGAGGAACGTAACCTTTGTCTCTTGCTGAATGAAGAGGTGTATAATCATATCTATTCTTCTGAATGTAGGAAGACTGAGCCCTTGCCATATTGCATCTTACAGGAAGTCTATTGCATCTCTCTGAAGGAGGCAAAATAGTATGGCATAGCACAAGAGTCTTTCCTTTCTGAGTGTTAGGTGAGTTTCTAGTCATCTTCCTAGCTTCCAGTTTGGAAGTAGGGACTGAATCTAGATCTAAGTCACCCTGAATCTTAATGTCATAAACTGATATAGATGGATCTGCAATACTAGTAGAAGCTGTAAAAGAAGTAGATGCAATGGTTTTACCTTCCCTTGCAGGTGGCTGCTGAGAGTGCACTAGTTCTGAAGGAGGTATGAAATGTGAGAACTCATATGATCTTGAAGCATGATTCGCAATACCCTTTGCTA
Organism: Pseudotsuga menziesii; assembly: GCA_001517045.1. NCBI lineage: Eukaryota > Viridiplantae > Streptophyta > Pinopsida > Pinales > Pinaceae > Pseudotsuga > Pseudotsuga menziesii. The sequence goes on along the minus strand of LPNX010465841.1, from coordinate 36,218 downwards.
TGATGCTCCCAGTAGAGATATCTGTGATCTCCACTGAGTCAGGACCAAATATCACTCGCTTTGGAGATCCAGTATGGGTCATCTGATAGATAGATAGCAGGTTTGAAGCCAGGGAGGGAATAAACAACACATATTTGAACCTTCCATGTTCAAGTTGGATAGAGCCCTTCCCTTTGGTTTGGACTTTATTGTTATTTCCCATCTGAATACTAGGACCATCAAAGGACTGAAAAGAAGAGAATGATTCTATGGATGCAGCCATATGGTCGGAAGCTCTAGAATCAATGAGGAAGGTAGGTGTTGATGTGCAACAAGCTTTCAGTGCATGTCCTTTCCTTTGGTATTCTTCTTCTTCTTCTTCAGATTCTTCCTTCCTTGCGCTAGTAGGTACAGAAATGTTGTGCCTTTTCAAAATAAGAGCCATTTCATCAAGTTGTCTTCTCATACAGGAGCTTTCTGAATGGAAGCCCCTTCCACAGTAAGGGCAGAGGATCTTTCCTTTGCCATTCTTCTTGCTTCTCTTTGAACCTGAAGGTTCTTTTGACTACTCAGACTCATCTCTTTGCTTCCCTTTTTCATTTGCTACCTTATCTCCTCTTGCAACAAGAGCTAGATCTTTGGGAGATCGAATGACCCCCATTTGGATCAATTTATCATTCTCAAAAATAAGAGATTGAATAAAAGCATTAAGAGTGGGAATCTTCCAATTTGGAGTAGTGAGCCTTACTGTTTGGAAGGTGGATACAAAGACTGAGTAGTCTAAATTGAGCTTGGTGAGAATAGAAAGGATGAGCTGATCTTCATCCTTCTTCACTTTGCATTGCTTCAACTGATATATCAGGTTCTTGAACTTTGAGAAGAATTCATTTAGAGATTCGAAGTTTGATGGATTGAGAGTAATCATATCATTTTCTAGCTGATGGATCCTCATCTCATCATGCTTATCAAATAAGGAAGAAAGCTTGTCCCAAACCTCCTTGGGAGTGTCCAAGTCTTGGATGTGAAATTGAAGATCTCTAGATACTGAGGAGGACATGAGTCTAATGGCTTCATCAAGCCTGTTCATGTACTTAGCTTTGTCTTTATCTGATTCTGGCTCTTCCTTTGTTTCATCTATGAGTCTGAAGAGATGCTTGGTGCGGAGCAATACTTTCATGTCATCCTTCAACTCGTGATAGTTGAAGGGAGTGAGAGGCTCTATTTGATGAGCCATTTCGAAGTAATAGAAAGAACTGAGCTGTTGTAGCGAATGCAGTGAGGAGTAGAGGCTGCTTGTAGCGAATGCTGTAAGAAAAGTTGATAACCTGTCACACAATAAAACAAACAAAATGATCCGGTTGGAGATCTGAGGAGGAGAGGAGTCTTGTCCACCGAGGATTTGATACTATGTAAATTTGAGCATATAGATTTGTAGACAAATACACAACTCACAAAGAAGATCTCACAATTTACTCAGCAATTAAAGAATGAAATAGTGCAAAAAGACTTGCAGCTGTGAATGCTTTCATTAATCAAAAAAGTAATTCAGATGATAATTACAATAAAGTAAAATGGCTTTAATAGCCACAAGCAATTCGAATCCACATGAGGAAGTTCAAATTGATTAGACTCTAGGTAACCAAGACTTTGACTATAGGTAACCAAGACTTTGTCTAAATCACTATCGGAGGACCCAGTAGTTAACTGTCCTTGTCTAAACCATAACCGGAGTTCATTGGAGCTTTAAAACACAACCAAGTGTTACATTTAGTGTTGAATAATGGTTAATTGACTGTGGTAGGTGAGAAATGCACCCCACATGTGTGCAATCAATTAAACCTAGCGCTAATTGAATGTAGAGGGCTAGAACTGAATGTAACTGACTCCTAACTTGGCTTGACTAGTCATTAACTGAAGTGAACTGACCTTGGTTGGTTTCAGTACTCCCAGTTGCTTCCTAAATTGTAGGGATTGATCTAGGATACTCCTAAACTTATGCAATCAAGTGCAATAAGTGGCAATGAGACTCAATTAGTGTTCCCCACACTTTGGTAACTGAAACATGTGCCCCAATTAGGTCAAGTTTACCCAATGGTTCTAATGACTATAAATAGACTGGATGGACTCTCGATTTAGACATGACTCCTGATTTAGACATATGACCAAATTTGGACAAGGGAGGATTAATAATCCTAACACTTAGGCTCAGGCCCTTCTCTAGCCTATCCCTACAGTTTTTTTGATGGGGCATCGGCAAAAAACACTGGAGGAGTTGGCATCTGCTTATTACTAAACAAGACTGATTCCTTCGAGTTTGCACTAGGGGCAGGATCTTGCACCAATACTAAAGCAGAATTGATAGGGCTTTGGGATCTTCTGCATATTTCCTAGGTGATGGGGATACCCACACTTCACATTTTGGGCGACTCTTCTGTCATTATTAATTGGGCTAAGGGCACTGATGCTCTCTCTCCATCTGATCTCAGTCACTGGTGCAAGGATATCAGAAAACTCAGCAACTTCTTCATTCACCTATATTTCTACCATATCTACCGTGAACATAATCAGCTCGCAGATAGTCTATCAAAGACTGCCCTTTCATTGGCTCCTGGTACTGGTTTCTATACTGAAAAGTTTGAAGGGATTTTGGTCTCTCATGACAATTTCAAGCTCTTTTGAGCTATGTGCAAGAGCATGTTCTCCCATATTTATTAGGCACCTTTTTGTTTGTTTCGGAGCGGGTAGCTTTAGATAGCAGCTCTGTGCATATATGTTCACGGTTGAGATGGTACAGATGGACAGTCCTCCTTATGTCTCTAACTGGCATTTTCTATTTGATGTGATTGATATTTGATCTCCCCCATGGTAGCTCGGTTGTGTTGAGACTTGTTTTCAGTATATAGTAGATCAGAACTCCTTCCACGACCTTTCTTGATTGTAACCCATACTCAGTGATGGCACATCAGATGCCTTTTGATTCTCTTAATGAATATCAAAGACAAAGCTTTTTCCTTCTGAAAAAAAAAAGTAATAGGAAAGGTGCACCATCAAAGCATGGGTTGAATAGTTGATGATTGTGATTGACATGGGTTGTAATGCAAAGTAAAATAAAACACAAAAATGAATAAAAGTAATTAAAAAATCTATGTAGATTCATAAAATACAAAATAATTATATAAGATAATTTAACATAAACTTATATTAATGAAATAAAAAGTAATTAAAAAATAATGTCCGTTAGTAAAATAAAACGGAAAAATAAATAAAAATAATTAAAAAAATAATATAGATTCATAAAATACAAAATAACTTTTTCCTAAATGTATACAAAATTTTAAGGTAAAAAAATTACATAATAAGAAATTGAACCTCTCTACATGCTTGATATGTAGAGCATGGTGTAATAAAGATCTATTATAGTATAAATATTATATTATAATATTTATATTTTGTAATTGTATTAATTTTATATAAAATTATCATATTATTTTTATATGATACCAAGCTGACGTTTCTCTATTATGACCAATCTTTATTATTATTATCACCAATTCTTTATATTAATAAGATTATTATTAATAAATTTAATTAATTATATTTATAAATATATAAGTTTATAACCATTTTATCATTTGTTTAAATAAATTATTATATTATTTTTTTAATTTCTTTTTATAGAGAATAAGACATCCTTTTTCCTAAGTGGGTGAAGTATTTTTTAAAGTGGCTTTGTTAGCTTAATCGTTTGTAACTTTAGGGACCTACCTGGGATCGTCTTTCTAGACGAAAATTTATGTTATGTCATATTTCTGTTTGGTTTCTATAAAATTATAGGTATTGATCAATTCAACATTTCAAGTATACTTCAATATAATTAGCAATACCAATTTCAATACTAACAAATTTGCACACTAATAGTGAAGGTATAAAACAACTTACAACGTATTCAACCATCTAAGATCTATATTTGTTTAGAATTATAAAACTGAAATAGAAGCAAATAACCTGTAAATTAGTAGTTTTTCCATGCTAGCTCAAATAACATGTAAATTAGTAGTTTGTCCATGCTAACTCCATTTAGATAACTAGTGTTCCCCTGTATCAAGAAACTCAACCGCAAAACAAATTTACCACCCATCAATCTAGGAACAACTAGTCCCCAAGAACAACAACAGATAGATATGCAACAACATTCTCAAGCAAGTCTTGAGATCCAACTACCCCTCTAATTCAGACTCTTGATATCCAACTACTCCTCTAGCTTGGATCTCCTTCGGGTTTCCCCCACGGGTTCCCATCTTCAACCTCCTTTCCCACTCCTTTCAATTTTCCCCTCACGGTTTCCAAGAATTATGTCCTCCCCAAAATAAAACCCCCTAAAAAATTCCTTCCATTCATCTCTTCTCCTCCCCCTTAAGCACTTCCCACTGCCTCTTTCTTCAAGAGGATTGATCCACTACCCTCTAGAAACAATGTTAAATAGTCATGTTTCAATCCATTCACTTACATTTTGGACAACATGTCAAGTCAACTTAATTAAATTTCAAGTGCCCCATTTTCTAAAAGCAATTAAACAATTAAAATAATCATTTTAAGGCATAACTAGATTCATTCCTTTTATCCCTTTCACTTTTACTCAATCATGAAATCAATTCGAATAACTCCAATTGCATTATTTTAATAAAAAAATTAAATATTCATCTTGAAATTACAACCATATCTAGGCATTTACTTTTGATTGACATTTACCTAAGAATCCAATCAATTTAATATGAATAACTTCAACCTTGCTCAAACATTGTAATTAATATCTTACGGTATAAATCCCAATAAATATTAAAATTAAATGCATCTAATTATGAAAAATGAACATTAAATATAATACACTTTTATTCATAAATTAATGTATAGTTAACGCAATAGCCTCAATACAAACAACCATAATACAATTAATTATGTAGTTATATAATAAATATATATATTTGAGTAAACTAGCATATGCGCACAAGGTATGTATATTTACCTAATACATACAAAGCTTGTGGTGGACTAATAATAACATTACGAACCTCTAATGCATAAATCATATACATCATAAGCATGAAAGACAACAATTCAGAAATCACATTATCTAACAATAATTACTAACTAGATCACAACAGCACAACACCAATTGCATGGTATACTAAGTTTATCACACATGAGTAAAGGAAGAGTTTTAATACCCATACAAATAAACAAGTTGTTTTACTACCTCCCACAACCATTCTTAACTACGTGTTTCTTCATCTAATTCACAACTAAATTCCGCATCATATCCTTCCTATGTTGGACTACCCTGGAGCATCAATTGCATGACCTAACTTCAATTAGAACTCATAACAGAAGTGTTGACTACATCAACCAAGCTTCCCCAACAAGAACCCACTAGTCATCATCACACACCTTAGGGAGCATGATGTAGCACAACCCCCCCATGAATCCAAGTTTCAGAAGATAAACGATGGGTAATGCCTCCACCCCTCCTATGGAACAAGGGTCAACACCCTTTGTAGTCATACTGTGTTGCTATTGTTGTTCTTAGGGATTCGTTATCGAATAACCAATTTGGGAAGTTGAGTTTCCTAAAACCTCGCAGTGCACACACATCATTATAATAAACCAATGCTCATATAGAACAATAATGCATCAGTTACATACCATTTATCTTTTGGAATTTATCATTAGAGGAAATTTCAACTCAAAATGGGCCTCCTAAAAAAATTAATAAAATAATAGTTAAAATAATAAAATAATATTTATTAATTTTGGAGGAAGAAAAGAAAAAAACTACTTTTTTGTTTGTATTTTCGACATATCTCCCCGTGTTTTTACTCAAATTTCGATCGGGAGAGCTCGTTGGATGCAGAATTAAATTCCGCATCCAACGAGCTCTCCCAATCGAAATTTGAGTAAAAAAACGGAGATATATATTGAAAATATAAACAAAAAAAGTAGTTTTTTTTATGATACCTATCCCCAAATTTATATTAAAAAAGTGTTTAATACCTATACGGTATTTCAAATGTAAAGCAATTTCATTGGCTAACACATGATGACATGGAATTTGAGTTAAAGTTAAAAGGCCCATTTTGAGTTGAAATTTCCTCTAATGACCATCGATGTACTTCCATTTTGTAGGGTTCAACTATCCCTTGGCTCTTTAGAACTTGTATATTAGTCCCATAACAAAATGTTATACAATATCGTACAGTCATCGACATGTATACATATTTAATTAATACTAACGACAATGTAATCATTTTGTGTCATGCATCTGGCATCATTATCATTTATTCGACACATAGCTTCAAATCAGTATCTAGGTACCATCCTCTATTAAATTTCCATGATAGAGACATAATCAAAACATGGACACAATTCATATTTAACATCACACACAGATATATCGTTTCCGCAAAACAATACGTCCATAAGTCCAGAGTGTCATCAAATTGATGAATTTCCACAATAATAAGTACAAACACGCGATGTTAATTAAGATGGTTAGGTCAAAATGAGGCATTACAAAAACAAAACATATTAATTACAAATTATTTCCTCACTCTTTGGGAATTAAAATTATTATATTAGTTATCTCTTATATATATGTGTGTGTGTGTGTGTGTGTGTTTACTTTAAAATGATTAGAGTAGGAATATGGGATATTCTCTCTTTTCATTTTATTCCCTTTCCCTTTTTATCATGTTAAGGTATATATGATGCTAAATATATATATTTTTAAGTTGGCTAGGAACTATATATATATATTCAAAAAATAAGAAGAATTACATTCAAATGTTGTTTGTGTTTAATAGTTTTCCATTTGGAAAGATAGATTAGTAGAAAACGAAAAGTTTTGGATATTGTATAGAAATTATGAATATATCTTCATTCTAGGGGATTTACTACAAGAGTACTAAGATATCAATTTTTTTTTTAAAAGGCAAATTCTATACCTTAAATCTTAACCTTTTTTTACCCTCATTAGGAGGAATCAACACCATTTTTGCTATGACTTGGTCATGGACTTGGCTTGTCTCTTGATTCTCAGAGGATATTGTTGCCACCATCTCAAAACTCTAACTTGGTTCATAGGATTTCTGAGAGAAAACAATCCCATTGGTACACATTACCAAAATGTTCAACTTTACATCCCGAGTGTGTATGTGAACTTGAGTTTCATCTAACTAAAGCACAATTTCATTGTGGACATCTATTGGTATTCCTGCTACTCAATGCGATATTGAACATCTTCCCCCATTACCAATTCTTGCTCGATACCCACTTCTCTCTCTACCTATCAAGATAGTAGTCAACTAGTTTAGCAAACCTATACGACAAGAAGAGCCACATCGCAACTAAATCCAAGGAATTAGCTTGACAAAGGAAAAAAATGAGAGAGACCCACTTCTTACCTCACCATTCAAGCAAAACCAATTTATGTGAGACATATAGAGATCCCAATGTTGACTTAAAGCTATTAGACCATAGCAGTTGGACACAAAATCTGAGTCTCTATCTCCATTATCATCCATAATCTCTTTGTCCTTTTCGACTATCATTCTCTACATTACCCTTCTGTCATTCTACCACCTCAAGCCTTCATTACTTCTCCTCACCATTAACCTCTCCATCATTACTTGCATGTAATTTATGTCCTCTTCCTGTAACACATATTACCTTGTAACGCATGCCCAAGGATACCTACAAAGGGCGAAGAATATTTCTCAGACCTCCACTAGCCCCTCCATTCCTTCATTCCTCCCTACCATCTCATCTAAGGAATATGCATCTTTGTAACCAAAAACATGGAAGTCTATGGGTTAATTGACTATTTAAGACTATTCTCTAGTATGAGTCTAGAGTGATCACTCCTCTAAATATCCCCTTGTTCTCCCATTGATCCAATACTGGATTGGGAGTTCTCGAACGCTCACTAAATATGCCCATGTTTTCCCATTGATCCAATATTGAATTGGGAGTTCTCTTAGTATGAGAAGGAACCACGGTTGAGATATAAGGTAATAAAGAAGTTAATTGTTCTTGTCCTACCTATAAATGCCAATAATCGAAGACCGTGTGTGGAACTCAGGTTTTTTTAAAAGTTTAAAGCATTTGCTTAATGACATTAGAGTCTCCCGTTGCCACTATATTCTTGTAGCATTCTCAAATTGTCATTCTCATTAGATTAACACGAATACCAGCTGCGACGAGGAAGATTTTGCTCACGATTCACGATGATTGAAAGTTGTATAGTTGGCAATGTCTATTCTAATTCATTGCCTATTCTAATAGAATTATAATTTTACAAGTGTCTATTCTAATTCATTAAACATTTAATTATACAATTAAAAATTATAATATAAAAATTACATTAAACCTTTAATTATTATATTAAACTACTTTTTAATAAAACCTTATTATGAATTTTAATTTTTTTAATAAAATATAAACAAACAATAACTTAGAACTTCATATAGTAACATAAAGCTCTAAAGTATTCTAAATAAAAAACCCTAAATATTATAACCTATACATCTAATTAAATAAAACCTAAACCAAGACAATTTAAAATAATTAAATTAAAACCCTAATATGTAACATTGAGACCTAAAAATAATAAAAATACCTATTATTATTATAAAAAGAAACATATATTATTAAAAAAATAACATTTTATTTTGTATATTCTTAACACTTTAAACAAATTATACTAAAACAAATTAACCCTAAACTATTATAATTAATTAAACTATTGAATGATTTATAAAAATTTAGAATCATTAATAGTAAATAATAATACTTAACCCTAATAATTTTTTATAAACTTATTTAATAAACCACAAAAAAACAAAACAAAATATAAAATTAAACACAACTCACCGTCTGCAGACCGACCACAAACCTAAAAATTGACCCAGCATTATTTTACAGTTCCTTACCTCACGTCTATTAACTTATTGAAACCTCAAGTAAAAAAACAGGCAAAGCGAATACCTTCATTGTATCTCCTCATGATGAGCTAAACTATTATGCCCTAAACGTCGAGAAATTCAAACAACTACCACAATATTCCACATTTGAAACATGTCTACCTGTGAAAGCATTAACAAATAAATAAAACCTATCGAAACATGTTCATTATTGCTTTGTCACCAAAAGAGGATCCTAAATCACCAGTATTTGCGTATATATATTTGGGTACTTGATTAATGGAACTAGGGAAACCCATTTTATGAAAAAGAGGGCATTTATTGTGCTTATAGGTTCTATAATATTCAGAATAGTCTCTATAATCAAACATGTCGTAACGTAAGTCACCTGACACGAGGACACGGGACACGAGGATTCGAGTGTCCAACACGGACACGGTGACCCCCGAAATCAGGACACATTGGACACGTTATATATATATCCAAATTTTTATAAATATTCAATAGATATCATAATCAATGCACATTTAACATTAGTAATTACTAATTAGTATTACACATTTACAAATCAAATCAGTAATCACAATGAGATTATGAGACACATAGATAATTCATGATACAGTATACTCATGATAGTCATATATCAAGACGTAATCACTTAGGCATTAGAACCATATTTCTCATGAAGTCATCAAAATCAAAATTTATTGCATAGATGTCGAAATGCCACTCGCAAATGCCAAATAGACCAATAGTAATAGTAAATACAAAAAGGTATAGATCAAGATGGAAGAATGAAGAGTCTCATCTATCAATAGTCGTCCTAATTTCTTGAATCAACAAATGTGACTCTACTCTCTTCCTCCTTCTCCTCCTCCTCCTCTCCACACATATGAGGATCATTATCTATTGGTGTGGATGATGATCCCTCCAAAGGATCACTATCATCAAACGTCGTCAGCTCTAGCACTGGATCATTAAGATCCAAGTTGGGTAATTCCAACTCATTACTATTTTCCAAACCCATATCATCAGGAAAGACATCCCACATCTTTGCCTTTCCCTTCACCCACTCGTCCCTCTTCCTGTAAATAAGATGAACGTTGGTGTGCACATACACCATTGTCTCTTCTCTCGACTGCTTAAACCTACTCTCCTTCAAACTGTACAAGTTTCCATATGTGCTTCAATTCCTCTCACAACTAGAGGATGATGTAACTTGAGAGATGATCCTCTAGGTTGGATTTTGTAGAAGAGGGAATGTTACCCCATGAGTTTCCCACTAATTGTAGGGATTCTTAACTCCCTTGTATCCAACCACATCATAACCTCCAAATCTCCTAGTAACAGTGGAAAACTCTACAAATCCATCCTCCACCTCATCAAGTAAGTCTCTATCCTGAAATAACTGCCTAAATGCTATCTTCCTCCCCCGTGAAATCTCTCCATCCATGTGAGGAGGGACTCTATGAAAAAGCCCACAATTGATCGATTCTTGACTGTAGAACTTGGGGTTTAAGGAGTGTGCCAAGCAATGCAAAGGTGTGCAATTCTTATCCCACCTAGAGATAAGAATATCATGAATGGTGGACCATAAGTTATATGCCAATGTATCATACTCGAGACACTCATTCTCCATAACAATGGTCCTCATGGACTCAATCATGGAATCTTACCCCTCATAAACATCCTCTAGGATGGGATGGTTCGTGTCTGCAAAGCGCAACAAGGAAATGAGTGGCTGATGATCTTAATGGTAAGATCCACCCTCTCCCACCAAACATCATCTAATACTATGTCCTTTACCTTTTTGAAGCACTTTGATCTATTTTTCTATAGAAAGACCAAGACTCTGAAATCACCATGGACCCATGAGCAATTTTGACCTCCCTCAACCTCTTGAGCATGATGAATGAGGAAGTAAACTGGGTATCTACAATCTTCAACAATGAAAGATGCCTGTACTCTTGGTATATGGTGAGGGAATTTGTGTGGTTTTGTACAAAGTTACAGATATGAAATGAATCCTCAATAGTGTTGCCAATCCATGTCACATATGAATAAATGGATTTGAGTGCTAAGTTAAAGGAATGGGCAATGAAAGGTGTATAAAAAATCTATAAGAGCAAAAATACAAGTATAAATGACTCTACAACACTAACAACTCAAATCATTAAAATGACCTTTCCCTTAGATACACCTTGTGATAAATGCAAACTGTTGGAATATAATCCGTCGGGATTATATTTTGTAAATAAATAAAGGAAAATGAATAGTTATGTAGGAAGCTGAAAAGGCTGGTCGAAAGATGAAACTCAACCAACATATGTAATGTATAAATAAATGATTTTGCAATGGAATAAAGGAATTCAGGAGTTATTATCCAACAGTGGTATCAGAGCACCACCTGCCATAACTCCTGCTAGTAAGTTTCAGTCCTGGAAGCCTGTATGCTTGCCAGTGCATTGCCAGACTGCTGGCCCATTAATGTGTCTTCCCTCTGATCAGAATTGAACGTTTCTCCTCCAGTTCTGCTGCATGCACTCAAAATCAATTCTGCCTCATCATCTACCAGTCGCATGCATTCTCTTTGCCATCCTGTGCGCATTCATTGTGTGTGTTATTCATTTTCACTTCGTTTTCTGCGTTAGCAAATGAGGCCATTCGCACTCCTGTGATTCTCCTGCTAGAGTCTTTGTCCTCTTTGTAACTCCTTCGTTTTTGCATGGATAAGACATATCTATTCAGTGTCATGTTGGTTTTCTGCCTTGCTACGTTGAATGTAGTTTTTGCATCTGCGTTCATGAACATTGTTGAATCATTGTGAAGGTGTTCTCTCCAAATTTTATGGAAACCCTAATCTTCGTTGCTGTGTATTATGGACCTCGTGGATATGCACTTCTCCCACGATGTGTTCTACTCCATTAAAGTGTGAATACTTTGTGTTGAAATACTCTACATACTCTCTAGTGAACGTGTGAAGACTCTGCGTTGAAAGCACAGGATCTATGACGATCGTGGAAGAGTATTGAAGTTGTTTGATGTGTCAATGAAATGTGTTTGATGGGGTTCTGTTTAAATAGACCTGTGAACACCCACTAGTCTTTTGTTTGAATAAACGAAACCCTAGTTTGTTGGTGGATATCGTTGGTGAATTCTCCGATGAAGACTACTGCAAAAACAAGGACATGCGTGTATCTATTGGGTAGACTCTGCTCAATGACACGCTGGATTGAGGAAGTTGACGTCACTGCAAGTCCACTCAAAGAATAGGATGAAGAATCATGCCTTTTGATCTGTATGAAGACTGAACCTGTGATATGTTGCTGCAATTTATTTGAATCCCGATGACTGAAGACCATTGGTGGTGACTCACGCTTTCATCAACTGCGTGGAGGTAAACCTTTGGTGTTGTATTACTTGTGACCGTTGGGAATACGAAAACCATAAATTTACCCTAGGTATTTGCGTGAAGTTTGAAGTGAAATATTTTCATGTATGTGCAGCTTGTATGAGTTCGTGTTTGCTGCTGAGACGTATTTGTGTGAAGTTTGAAGTGAAGATTCACGCCCTCATTTAGCTACGTGGAGTCTGTAAACATTTTCATTCATGTTGCTGGTGTATATGATATATTGGAGACTCCATTGAATGATACATGCTGCTGTGTGAAAGAACGTCTACTTCCCGAAATGTTGTGACTGAAGTTGCTCGTTCCCGGAGCTGCATTTTGAGTCCACTCATAGGCCTGAAGCTGTGATCACATACTATGTGAGAAGACTGCTACGACCTCCAAGGTGACTGCAATTTTTTCTCTGTGAAGAATCCAAGTGAAGCTAGGTGCTCTTGATGTAAGTTTGAAGTGCTGCATAATTGTGTATGGTCATTGTGAAGTCTGTGCACTTACCATATAAACTGTATTGTTACAAAATTGTTTTAGTTTGATGTAAATACTATGGCAGTGACATATACCTGCATAGTGAATAGAGCTTATTAAGACATTGTTTTTAGCTAGTGCAGCTGTAATTTTACAAGGACCGTATTGTAAAAGGTGGCAAAGACTTAGACCTGCACCTTTACTCTTTCTTCTTTTCTCCTATTGTTTTAGTTGTAGATTCAATCACAGAAGATGCAATCTATAGCATCTGTAGTTGGTGCCACTCTCTCTGGCAAAGAGAGAGGCAGAAGAAGAAGAAACTTCAGAGGTAGAGGAGGTAGAAACAACTCCAGCAAAAGATTAGATTTGAAGTGCAAGCATTGTGGAAATATTGGACACACAGCAGATCAGTGTTGGGCTTCGTGGGACTCCATCAAAGACAGACATAACCAGAATAAAGATGACAATAAGAACCAAGATGCTAGTAAATCTTCAGATTCTACTCATTGTATTGTTGCACATTGTAATCTTGGTATTAATGAATTGAATTCACTTTCAGCTTACAAAGATTGTTGGCTACTTGATACTGGTGCAACATCACACATGACTTTTAGAAAAGACTGTTTTGAAGAACTTAATGAAACAATAAATGGCATAGTTTACTTTGCAGATAAGTCAAGTCTTAAACCAAAGGGAATGGGCACCATTCGGTTGAAAATGCCTGGATTCCCTGATTTCTTGTTGAAGAATGTTCTTTATCTTCCAGAGTTGTAGAGAATCCTGCTGTCCTTGGTGGAGATTCAATAGCAAGGCCATTCCATCCACATGTTTGATGGAATCGTAGAAATAACAAAGTCCTCTGACAACCAAGTCATCATGACTGGATACGAAGATGGGAAGCTGCTGAACCTAAAGGGTTCATCTGCAAGGATTCAGAACTATGCCTACCTCTCTCAGCATGGAGAAGGTAATTTGTCATCAAGTTTATTGTGGCATGCAAGATTTGGTCATTTGAATTATAACAGTCTTCATTTGTTGAGAAAGAATGGTGTATTTGGTTTTCCCACCATTCCCAAAGAGAAGAGAAAATGTGATGCATGTATATTAGGGAAACACAGTAAGCTGCCATTCCATGAATCTAATTTCAAAGCAAGTAGGAAATTAGAATTAGTGCATTCTTATTTATGTGGCCCAATGCGAACTCCTTCTGCCAATGGGAATAAATATTTTATGGATTTTGTTGATGACTATTCAAGAATGTGCTGGATTTACACATTAAATACAA
>LPNX010465841.1:0-21465 GCA_001517045.1 Pseudotsuga menziesii | reverse complement strand
CTTGGAAGATGGTTGACCCTCCAGTTGGAACCAAACCAATTGGCTGCAAGTGGGTGTACAAGAACAAATACAGATCAGATGGCTCACTTGACAAGCACAAAGCTAGGATTTTAGCAAAAGGCTATGCACAGAAGGAAGGAATTGACTATGAAGAAACATTTTCTCCTATAGCAAAATGGGCTACCATCCGTACCTTACTCTCTTTAGCTGCTCAGAAAGGGTGGAAATTTCATCAGATGGATGTGAAGACTGCTTTCTTGAATGGAGACTTGAAAGAGAATGTCTTCATGTCTCAACCAGAAGGCTTTGTTGTGAAAGGAAAAGAACAAACGGTATGCAAGCTTGTCAAATCCTTGTATGGCCTAAAACAAGCGCCTCGCGCATGGTATGAAAAATTAACCGAGCATCTTTTGAAGTTAAATTTCAAACATTTTGATCTTGATGATGCAACACTGTTTATAAAGAAAGTTGGTAGATCTGTTGTGTATCTTGTGGTGTACGTAGATGATCTTTTGATGACAGGGAATAATGAGAGCTATATAGCATCCATAAAGAAAGATTTGAAAAAGATCTTTGAAATGACAGATATGGGACATCTCCACTATTACTTAGGAATTGAAGTCACTCAACATCCTAAGTACATATTCCTATCTTAGAAAAAATATGTTGGAGAACTACTAGACAAAGTTTGCATGACAAAATGCAACCCTATCTCTACTCCAATGGAACAGAAAATGAAGCTCTCATCAAGAGAAGGAAAAGAATTTGAAGATGCGACCAAGTATCGACAACTTGTAGGATGACTTATCTACCTTACAACAACTAGACCAGATATTTCTTATGTTGTTGGCATACTTTCAAGGTTCATGCATAAACCTTGTGAAGGACACTGGTCAGCTGCAAAAAGAGTTCTAAGATACTTGAAGGGGACTCAAGACATTGGACTCAAGTACTCTAAGGTGGATGAATTCAAACTTATTGGGTACTCAGACTCAGATTTTGATGGCGATAAGGAGACAGGAGTACCAACTTCTGGATACACTATGAGTCTTGGATCAGCAGCTGTCTCATGGAGATCACGCAAACAGTCAGTTCTAGCAGATTCAACAACAGAAGCAGAATATGTGGCTGCAGCTGAAGCAACGAAAGAAATAGTATGGCTCAGGAAGATACTTGAATATTTGCAAGAAAAACAAGAGAAATCCAGTCCATTATTGATCGAAAATACTTCTACAATCAAGCTGGCTAAGAATCCCAGATTCCATGATCGAACCAAACACATCAACATAAAGTATCATTTGATTCGACATCATGTAGAGGCCAAGACAGTCCATCTTCGACATTGTTCCACAAATGATCAAGTTGCAGACATCTTCACCAAAGCGCTTGGTCGAGAAAAATTTGAAAGATTCAGAAACATGCTCGGACTTACTAACACCCCTTCGGATTAAGGGGGGATTGTTGGAATATAATTCGTCGAGATTATATTTTGTAAATAAATAAAGGAAAATGAATAGTTATGTAGGAAGCTGAAAAGGCTGGTCGGAAGATGAAACTCAACCAGCATATGTAATGTATAAATAAATGATTTTGCAATGGAATAAAGGAATTTGGGAGTTATTATCCAACACAAACAATGAGCAAATTAGCAATGAAAGTAGACCAAAATGAAAATACCTACAGATATTTAGTTTCCACAATCATCATAACATTCTTCCCTCTTCTATAATGTATCCTATTTAACAAAAAGTGAAAATATTCCTGGAATATTTCGTTTTGGGGGCATAACTTTTCGATCGTAAATTGGAATTAGGTGCACTTTGGACTATTGGAAAGCTCTTGAAATTTTCCACAACTTTTATGTTTTGTGTTTGTTTTAATTACTTATTGTTTTTCTGGGGTGGATGTTTTAGTAAGAAATCATCTTTTAAAAGATTATTTTTAAATAGCATCGTTTAAAAGATGTTTTCTTAAAAAAACACCCGCCTCGAACAAACGGTAAGGATAAAAAAATATGCAAACACAAGAGTTGTAGAAAATTTCAATATCTTTCTAATGGTTCAAAGTCTGTCTAATTCCGAGTTACGAGAAAAATGTTATGCTCAAAATACAAAAGCGTCCAGGAATATTTTCAATTTTTGTTAAATATGATACATTTTGGGAAAAATTAAACCTTATGATGCCAGTGACCTTGCAAACAAGTTCATTGTTTGTGATCATTTGTACACAAGAATAAACACCTGCTTCTTCAATTATTTTGATGAATAACTCACTCGTAAAATGTACATCCTTGTATTTCACAAGAGCATCCACTGCTTTCCGAAGAACATTGGTCCATTTTGGGAAGATACCATGAAATTGATGAGTGGATGGCATGTTGGATCCATCCATCCATTAGAAACAATACTCACTCTAGATGAGGGCCATGTTGATCTAATTGGCTCAATAATTTTATCCACCTCCTTCTTTTACTTAACCAACAATGTGGTTCTAAGCTTCTATGAACCAAGAGGCACATAACCAAATGGGGCTCATTCAATGAGACTTCGACACATATCAATAAAAATTGATGATCATGCAACATTGAATGAGATGAATTTGAGGTAGAAAAAATGCAGTGGTGAGGTCCACCTCTTCTCGCACCTCTTGTTGGAAAATTGTGTCCATTGGACCACTGGAAGATGGCCTCTTTCTTGCTGGATATGCATCACTTATGCTAGGTGGAAATGGAGACTAAATGCTAGAGGGTTTCCTTAAGAATGGAAGAGGATCCTCATCATTTTTCTTGCTTGTTGATGCTACATTGTTTAATCCTTCTTGATCCTCCTTTCCCATATCCCTCCTTTGGGTAACACTCACTACTTTACATGAAGAAATCCCACAAGAAGGAAGGCCCAACAAATGGCCCTTAACTCTGTAATATGTGCTCTTAAACTCATTCTTGCAAAAATTGAAAGTCCAGGACACATTGCCTCCCCCACCTAGCTTTTCCCCAAGCCTTTCTTTCCTAGTCACATACCTCCAGTATTTTTTCTCTTGGGATTGTTGTCTTGCTAAAACGGAGTTCAATGGAGCAAGAGCTCCACTAGCAGCAAATGGAGCACTAGCATGAGGAGTAGAAGAGCTTGTGTTTGGAGGAATAGGAGGGGATAAAATAGATGGTGCATTTCTCCATTTCCTTTTCCCTTTAGATTCTTCCCTAGCTGAATGAGACATTGTTCTTCTTGTTTGATGGTTGAGCTTGTAATCCACCAAACCAAATCCACCCTCAATGCACTTCGAAACCCTTTTAAAGCTTTCAAATCTTCTTCACGTGCATAAAAAAACTCCTTAGAGCTCTCTCCATTGTTGATGTATTTGTAACTTCGGAATGTATTCATGCATATATTTTATGTATTGTACCCCGATGTTTATTCCGGGATGTGTCTATAATGTAATTAAGTCATGTCATGCCCCTATGTTCTGATCGGGAAGTTTCTATAATGTAAACAAGTCATGTCAAGTCATTGTGGGTAACCCTCTTATTGGTCAAGGGTTAAAGTCCCCGTAGTTGTGGGGCCCTAGGGTTATTAGACTATCCTAGTGAATTCGACCCTAGGTGAGTCATTGTAAGTCATGAAAATAGTCTCCACCATCCATGTCAAGGTTAACCCTCCTTGTTGAGCAGAGGGCAAAGTCCCCACAAGTTGTGGGGCACTAGGGTTATTAGACACTCCTAGAGATGTCGGCTCTAGTAAGTAATTGTTAAGTGAGGTCGACATGTTGGAGTGCACTTCAATTGAATGAAAGAATATAAATAGAGAGTGAGCCTCTCTATTTATCACACACACTCACACATTGGGGCACATGAGTGAGAGAGGAAAATCTCTCTCAGTGTGAGAGAGAGACAGAAGCTGTGGAGATCATCTTTTCTTTTTTTAGGTTTGACTGCTTCCATTGGTGCTCATTATATCTCTGAGGAAGTTGCAGGGTTTTCTCCTTTATGGTTTCCCCAAGGAAAATTATTTGTGTCTCTTGTCTCTTGTGTTTTATTGCTGTGCATGTTATTCTCTCAGTTAAAGATCCTAAGATCATAATGCTAGCTTGAATGATAAAATCTAACATGGTAGCAGAGCTAACCTAAGAAGAAGACATTGTGTAGTTGAAAAATCAAGGGATTATTACTTTTTGGGTCTCTCTCGACAATCCATTAGAAAAATTATGCTAAGCTGACTCTCCATTGAAGGGTGCATCTTTCTGTCAAAGCGGAATTCGATTCCGAGCATTTTCAGTTTTCGTGCTGGAAATCAAGGATTCTTGCAGAAGAGTAATTTTTGAGTGAGCCTGGAATAGGATTTCTCTCCTCATCAAAATCGAATTTTAGAGACTGTGATCAAGTTTTTTGGTTGGGTGAAACTCCGAGAAAGTCAAACCCTAGTTTGACCCCAAGCTGGAAAAACCCTAAAATACTAAAACTGCTAAGTTTTGGCACATTCACTATATCTTGGGATTGGTAAAGGGTCACGAATGGAAAATTGCAGAGGCCGAATATAAAATCCCGGTTTACACTGTCTCCAAAATTCAACCTCATATTTACTATATTATGGGATATATGATCCCTCCAAGGTAGGGTTCCAGCCTCTTCCAAGATTCATCCCTAAATAGGACACATGGAGAGAATTGCTATATCTTGGGCTACAGAGATCCAAAAGAAATTTCTAAATATTTTGTGGAAAGGGCATGGACTTTAATTTCTGTGGCCCTAATTTTAGACTCAGAAGATGAAACAATGACACGTGGAAGTCCATACAACTTCACTATTCTAAACAGTCCTGTAACAGGTCACCTTGGGAGAATTATCATAAGTCCCAATTGGTGAAACCAATACTGATGAAACATGTGGTGCTGGAACAAGGACATGTGAGGCTACCTCATTGCAAAGGTTCATACATAGAGGAGCAGTAATTTCATATATATCATAGAAATAGTGACTGACATTTCTGCAGAAGAAATGGGAAAACTAGGGCTTCCTGTTCCAGGAGCTTCCCTCCACTGTTTTTAGAAGAGGAGTACATTAGAAAACTCCATTTGAAGAGATATATCTTTCTATCCAATCATATCTAAAAGATTCCAATTTTTTAAAATTAGGGTTTCTATGACAAACCCTAGATCAGCCAACTCCGGAACCCGGACGGACACCTCAAATCGGTAAGATCTAATCTTTTGCTATTCTCATTTGAGGTCCTCATTTCAAAATGATCTATCACATCAGCTTGATGATAAGCTTGGTGAAGTTGAAAACTTCCAAGCATGGAAGTATATGATCTCTCTGAAGAAAATGAATTGGACACCTACATGAGTAGAGAGGTTCTAGTTCTAGAGGGAGATGAGGCTCAAAGCCTTACATAAGAAGAACTTGGTCAAGACCAAGAAGAGCATTGTTGATTCAATCACGGATCAAATTGTACCACAAGTGTCTTCACTAAATACACCGAAGATGTTTAATTCCTTGACCAAGCTATTTGAAGGGAAGAACATAAATCAGAAGATGGCTTTGAGAAAATAGTTGAAGAATATGAAGATCCAGGATGCAAAACAACTTGAAGTGGTAGAAGAAGAAATGGAGAATGCAGAAGTAGTGATAGCCATCTTGAATGGCCTCCCAAGATCATGAATTCATTCATGCGAGGAATGTGTGCCAAAAGGAAGTGATTACTTTCAGCAGACTCTGGGAAGAAGAAGAATCTCAGCTCATAAGAAGAGAAGAGAATATGGGAGCAACTGAAGATCAAGCTCTCACCATCCAAAGAAGATCTCTCAAGCGATGAGGAATATGAAGGACTCAACTCTTGAAGAAACTCTTATCCAACTTAGCATTTGGATAAGAAATGATGAATTAAGAGGATGATGAAGCTGAAGGCTCAAGAAGGAGTCTACCTACGAAACAAATAAAGATAAGTATTCAATTGTCATTTCATGATATTGTTTTGATTATGCATTTGTTTATATTCAGTTGATGTATTACGCTGTTGCAGCTGCAACATTTTCCCAAAATTCAAAAAAAATTCAGGACCCTCCTTTAACTCATTTTAGCTCAACTTTTGAGTTTGCTTGATGATTCTGTAGAAAGACTTTTCTTACACCAACGATGTTTTATTATTTGTTTGAGTTTTACCTTGCCATCGGAGGCGTTTTTGGATGTTTAAGTCAGAAATTTAGTCACCTGGGCGCCCGGCATTGCGGAGAAGTAATAAGAAACCAGGTCCGATTGTTTCCTCCGATGCCTTTATTCACTTATTTGTCTCAATCGGCTGTTTGTTGGAATCCCATCAGGACATATTGTCTCTACGTTTTCCGCAGTTGTAGATAGCGCATTACATTAACTTTTTCGACCCCGCAGTTTTGCTTCACTAATCCTTGAGTTTTCGGCGTCCGCCGTTGCGGCTTTGAAAAGCGTTGTCTTTCCGGCATGGTTTGATTTTATTTTCCACGGAACCGATGTTTCTTGGTTAAAGTTATGTTGGTTTTTTCTCCAATTTTGCTAGTTTGCAGAACCTGATGTCTTTTTTGTTTCTGCCATTGTGGCTCTTCATCCTTCTATCGCTCCGATGCTTTAATCTTGCGAGCTCCGATGTGAGTATCGCTTGGTTTCTCTCCGATGCCTCGACAGTTCTCCCAACTGTTTCATCACCCAACGTTACAGGAGGCAATGTTGATATGCTCGTCGATCCCTTTCTTTTTACCGCCCGATGACCTTTTTCCCGCCAGGTATAGTTGATCAGGGATATGTATATATAGTGGGTCAGGTAGTTTATTATTTTATTGTTATTTTTGGACTTTCTCTGCGCTGTCGTTTTCACTCGAGCAAACCAGGATTCTCGCTATCAATACCCTCACTCCTAGGTGGCTCCACTATGGAAGCTCAACGGTTTTCCTCCCACCAGTCACGCAGCAGTGCCAGGTAGGCCCTTGTACTCATTATCCCATTCCATTTGATTGGATGAGTTAATTTCTTGTTTCCGTGGTTAGGGTTTTTACTTAGTTTCCCGTCGTGACATGTATATATGCTGAGGTGAGTGGTGGGACTATTAGTAGGGGAATTCTTTGTAGTCTACGGAGTGTTTTATTCCATGGACATTATGGTATTTCACCCTGCATTCGATGGTTGGGGAAACCGGTGCAGACGGCCGTTACGCTGTCTGTACCAGTTTGCCCCATTTTGTGTTTGGCCGTTCGGGGAAGGTTTTCATGGATTTCCTAGGGAATGTCAGATTTGTTTCCACTTGTCCAGTCACCGGCATCTTGCAAACCAAGACCTCGGTGTTGTTTTCAGTTCGCTATTTAGAGAGACCCCGTTCACCGTCAAATTCGAACCCTGAGACAGTCGAGGGTAGTATCGCATTACCCAGTCTAAGATGGACCGTAAAATGAGCATGTACAGTGATATAACCTGAAAGGTCCCCTTTGAGCTTTTAAATTAAGTACCTCATGTGTTCCGCATAATGTGTAGGTCATGGCGCCAACAGAGAGCCCGAGATCATTTCATTTGTGACATAGACCTTGTTTTCCCACACTCAAACTTTGTTGTACTAAGTTGGTTCCAGTTTTTCGGGCAGGAGCATTTGTTGAATGAATTTTGCTCATTTTTTATTAATTGCAGTCATGTTTAATGCAGATGAGGTAAAACCTTTATATCGTTATCTTAATCTTTAAAATTTGTTCGAAAAGGACCTAGCAGAACCTAAAATACCTTTCTGTACATGACAAGGAAATTCCTCGGAACTTAAGATGTCTAAGCGTCAAAATAAGAAGGCTCCCACAGTCGAAGAAGAACCCGACGTCGAAGTCAGCACCAGAGTTGGATATATTTACGAAGACACCAAATGCATAATTGGTGTAGAGCTGGAATATCAGTGGGGAGAAATCTACAGATTGATTATGCGCTGAGAGGTGCCTGACATTGGGTTTGAGGAAGAAAATATCTATGTCAACATAGAAATATCCTCATTAATGAAAATCGCTACGAGACCTGAACTCTTTCCATGCTCTAAAGTGATTGGGTGGATTCTTCCTAGGGCAGATGTGACCACCATGATTCTAGAGAATGTTGATAAACAGGGTTATGCTGCCTATAGCCCTGGATATGTATCCCTGGCCTACCACTTGCCAGAAGCACAAACATATCTAATTGAATATTGGCTAAAAAGAATCAGGATGGACCTCGTCGAGACACTCAAGAGGATGCTCATGCCTGGAAAAAACTTTAGAACCAAGACAACTGGAGAATATGACACCGCAAGCCGAAGAACCCCTTACAGGTTCATTGCCTTGATGCTTAATAGGATTTTTGGGAGAGCCCACGGCAAAAGCTTCAAATTGGAGTGGGTGCCGATAATTTTTTATGTTGCAACACAGGGGACCGTTTTCAATTGGGCCAATATTGTGTCCAATAGCCTCTTGGCCTACATGGCATCAGCATTAGGAGGGGTGTCCCAAAAGAAATCAGAGTTCTATATGAGCTCCATACTTATTTATTGCATACTATGCAATCAACCCTTCCCTAACCTGAGATGCATCTGGGACCGAGAAATATCACCAATTTACTCAGCATACAAGCCACTGTGGGCCCATAAATACCACAATCACTACAGGGAGGTGTGTGAGAATTTCATTATGCCATTGTACACCCTTATTTTCTTAAAAGAATGTGACTGCATGTCGGAGGAGGCATTGCAGGTGATTGAGGAGTATGTTGATTATTACTTGACTGAGGATGGGCTCTATTTCAGAATGTTTGAAGGCTCTAGAGCACCCTCATTACTGCCTAAGTATGCCATAGACTATGTAATTCACAAAGAGGCAGTTAGGCAAGTATTTCTAGATGGCATAGGAAGTTTTTTATTTGAAAATAAGAAGGCAGCATACCCGCCTTTGCCTTTCAGATTGGGGAGTTACAAATTTACTAGAGTAAAGAAGGCTGATGAATTCGTGGAGGAGTTGGAGAAGTTCCATTTTGGGGAGATGCCTTTCCACAGGAATGACTCTTGTAACAAGGTTGCAGATCATTGCAAAGAGGCTAATGTCCATTTTGAGTACACCAGCCACTGGGACAAAGAAGAGTCCATTTTTTGCAGTGCACTAAACATGACGGCCTTAAGGAAAAGGTTTAAAAAGAAAATCACCACCAAAGGTAGAAAGGGACAGGACGAGCAGGCAAAGGCCGAGGAAGAGGAAACCAGGAAAAGAAATGAAGAAGCCCAGAGGTTAGCCCAAGAAGCTGAAGGATGGCTAAAAGGAGAGGAGGAGGAGAAAAGAAGAGCTGCACAAGAGGCAGCTAGAAAGGCAGAAGAAGCTGCAAAAAGTGAAGAAGAAGAAAGAAAAATGAAGTTAGATGAGGAGCTGAAGAAGCAGGAGGCATAGAAGATGAAGCTGACCCAAACAGTGACAGAGCAATCAGCTGCTGACATAGCAGATAGTCAAGCTCAGGACTTGGAAAACCCCGATGTTCAAGATCCTGAAGTACCCGCTGCCAGCACACCAGGACAGTCTATGGTCCCCACCCTTAGACTAATCCCCTTTGAACAAAAGAAAGGGGAAGAGGTACCTGATTTTAATACTATCTTTTATGATAAAGAAAAGAAAAGAATAGTCAAGAGAACCGAGAGGAAGGTTGAAACTAGGGGGATGTCTGGTAAGATGATAAATGATACAACCATTGTATATGGGACAGACAGAGACCCCAGGTTCACTATCAAAGTAGGGGATGCATTGATCCATGCTTCAGAAGATAATGTAGATAAAATAATGACGGATCTGGAGCAGTCAAAGAAGTCTACTCAACTCAAAGATACTCTGAGAAAGGAAAGAGAGGAAAACAATAAGTTAAAGAGAAAGTTTGAAGACTTGCAAAAGGAAATCAAGTCTTCAAAGGCTGAACTTCAGGTTCTCCAGATAGAGAAAAGATCTATAGAGACCGCCCAAGAGTGTCTGGAGAGGGTACAACAGGAATATCATGAGTTAAGGGCAGAGAAGGAACAGCTGCTAGGTAGAATAAAGGATCTAGAGCTGCATAAGACTACCTTGGAGGAAAATGAGAGGCAATCTCAAGGGTAGGAGGAAAAACTTAACAAGCAGATTACCTCACTGACAGCAGCTTTAGAGGAAGCCAGAGAACAACAAGTTAGTCTTCAACCTTTCAAAGAACACGTTCTGGCACAGAGAGCCAAGATGCTGCAACTACAGGTGGCCATAGAGGAGGAAAGATGCAGGGTTTTGCAGATAGACAGCTGAATGGAGGAGATTTTGGAGACCTCCTCATATTTTGTTGACAGATCTCAGGACATCCTAGAAGTCTTGACAAGAAGGATGGCAATATTGGAAGCAAATGCAGAAGCTCCTGCATAATTACCCTCAAAGGATCAACAAGCCCTTAGGTAGGACTACGACTTGTTGGAGTTTGCCTTCAACACAGCCGAGGAGTTCAAGAAGGTTGTTAGAAAGAAAAGAGGGGCATGTACAGAATTCTTTAGAAGACTTCTAATTACTTATAACCGATGCCAGGTAGAAGCTGAACAAAGAATAGATGCTTTTCTGGACCACAGCCTGTTTGTGGAAATTTTCAAAAAAGGTACCAAGAAGATGAAAGAAGAATACAGCACATTAAAGCTTTAGATGAACAGACCCTAAGGAATGAGGTAGATCATTTCACGGTTAGTGTGCAGCTGTTAGAAGATCAGCTTCGCCTGAGTACAGCCAGAATAGAAGCCATCAGGAACCAGGCTGCAAAATTTGAAATAAATATTTGATTCTTGGAACCTTCTGAATTTGAAAGTATTGCCTCAGAGGCTTCAGTGTGGAAGAAATTTCTAAATAATCAAGCGGGGCCCTCCTCATGAACATTTGTTCACTTTTGCAATATGTTGTAAACTTTGTAAACACTTAATGAAAGTAAATTTTGGGAGGCGAAGAGTTGGGGAAGCCCAAGAGTTATTTGTGGGCATCCCAACAATCTTATTCTTTTGTATAAATATAGAGGACTTAGATGAATAAGGGACTTTTTCCCAGTTAGATTAGTGAAGGGATATTGTAAGAAGAACTATTTCCTTTTGCAATAAAGAATTACATTTTTCCTGTCGGAGAAATTTTGGTGGGATGTTCAAATGTTATGCTATGGATTTGTTGAAGAGGAACTATTTCATTTTCATCTTTTGTCCACTAACTGTGAGATCGTTCTGACTCTTAGGACCTATGTTCTGGTTTGAATGATTCCTATTTTATTTTATGAAATTACCACCATGAGTAATGAATGGTGTTCATAAGCAATTGGCTATCTGGTTGATTAAATATCTTTAATTGTTCATGTGTTTTTGGGAAGAGATATCAGCTATCTGTAATTTCTCTTCATAATGCATGCAGAATATACATTACTCATTAATAAGTTACAATTTGGATCCCTGGGGATAGGTAGCTAGTTATATTTACTTTCTTACTATGTGTGTGATTTAGATGCTTGAGAGTTTTAAGACGAGAGGTAAGAACCTACGCATCACATTGTGAGTACTCCATGCATTCTTTATCAAGTCTGCATGTTAAATAGGCATTTGCATATCATACTTTAAGTCAAAAAATACAAAAATATATATGGTGGATTGGGCCGCAACTGATAAAACCATTTATTTTTGTTATTTGACCTACGGTAGCCGGACCGCAAACCGGACGGATTCCCTACACCAAACAGTCATGGGGTAGTTGGGAATGTAGACTGGGGAGAATCCCTTGCTGTTGTTGCCTGCAATTTTCCAGGCCTCAACATACACATGATAGAATGTCTTCATTAATGACAGTGTACTACTAATATGCATGTGATGGGTAAGTAGCTCATGGTGCTATACAACATTGCTACTTATCTAGAATGAAACCTCTTTGCTGACATATTGGATTAATGCACAATCTCAATGTTGTCCTGGTAGAGATGGAAGGCATCTAGAAAGTTTCCATGAGATATGGATGGATGTTGTATTGGCTAAAATAGTTGCATGATCATATATTTATGCATAAGAATTTACCAATATGAATATTCCTTATGAAATGTTTCTAACCATACAAATGCATTTGACTTGTAGGAAATATCGCATACATAATTGCCTACAAGAAAAGAAGGATGAGACTTGTTCTGAAGAACAAGGGACGACAATTCAAGAAGAATGATGTCTAGGATGCAGTATCAATACGTGAAGGGAAGTTCGTAGTTCCATCATGCAGTAGATGGAAACATTGTACAAGGAAAGATTCGTAGCACAAGGCCTCTCACGAAAAGAAGGCATAAACTACAAAGAGACATTTGCAGCCATCTTGATGAAGACCTGAACATTTTCTACAAGGTTGAAGATGAAAGCCTATAGAGGATGACAAGCTCACAGATGGGTGCAAGAAGAACTTTTGAAAAAGTTCAACATAGAGGATCTTGGTATCCAGTGATCCTAGATGGATACGTAGAATGTTAGTAGCAGAGGAAGCTACTTGTCACTCCGGTACAGAATGTTTCAGTGCATAGAGTATGAAAGACAGAGGGAGTATGATGCTTCAGAGGGAGTGACTGCAGAAGATCCCGAGGTTCGACATGGTATGACAGGATGGACAGATTACTGATGAATCTAGGCTTTACTGAGAGTAAAATGGATTCCAACCTTTGCTTCAAGGTCGAAGGTGGAAGACCAGTGATGCTCCTGTTATGTGTCGATGCACTATTTTCTAGGCATGGAGGTGTGGACAAAGGAAGTATGCAGTAGAGATCCTGAAGAGGTTCAGGATTATGGACTGCATGACCACACCTATGGCATCGAACCTGAAGCTATTGAGTGTTGCTTCATCAGAGACGGTTGATGCTACAATGTATCGTCATATGATTGGTTCCTGATGTACCTAACGAATATGAGACCAGATATTTGCTTTGCTTTGAACACATTGAGACATGTTCACCTGATGGTTGCAAAGCATGTAGTAAGGTACCTAAAAGGTATAGTTGATTATGGGCTCAATTATGAGGTGAATCAAAAGATTATGTGGATTCTTATTGGGTAGGTAGTGCCATTAATAGGAAGAGCACTTCGAGGTGCTACTTCAGTATGGGATCAAGTGTGATCTCTTGGTTTGGCAGGATGGAGTCCTATATGGCGCTTGGTACAGCTAAGGAAAAATATGTTACCACTTGCTATTTGGGAGGTAGTATGTTTCTTTTGAGAACTAATATTTGATTTGGTTGATCTCAATTGCATTTTGTTGTATGATGCAGAGAGGAGCAGTGATCCAGATCGAGATCTCTTGAAAGAAGGATTTCTAGCATTGCTGATGAGACAAGTTTCCCTCGGATGTAATCAGTCCTGGTGAAGCTCACAGGTCATCCTTGGACGTAATTCGCCCTGATGTGATTCTATGCTAGAAATGGCCAAAGTGAAGTTTGAGTAATTCAAGGAGAAGCTTGGTGTTCTCGAGATCGAGGTTCCCTCTAAGGAGAAATGATGAGACCTAGAGCCATTCTGACATGAGAGAGGATTAAGTTCCTTCCATGGTCCGATGTAAGGGTTGAGCCATTCTGTCATGGTGAGAGGATTTAGTTTCCTTCCATGTCAGATATGAGTGCTGAGCCATCTTGATATGATTGTAGGATTGGTTCCTATATGATGATATATAAGGGCTATTTCCATTCTTGGAATGGAGGTGCCTAGTCAGTTACTGGGAAAACTCAGTCTAGGACTGAGAGCCATTCTGATGTGATAGAGGATGTGTTCCCACTTGATCAGATGTAATGGTTGAGCCATTCTGTCATGGTTAAAGGATTAGGTTCCTCCCATGTTAGATGTGAGTGCTGGCCATTCTGACGAGTAGGTCAGATGTAAGGGAAACTGCCATTCTTTGGGAGAATGGAGGCGCCTGGTCAGTTATCAGGTAGCTCAGTCTGGGACTGGGGGACATTCTGATGGGACTGTAGGATTGGTTCCTACATGATCAAATGTGAGTGCACGCCCTTTCGATGCGATGTGTTTACACATGGTCAAATGTAAGTGCAGAGCCTTTTTGACAAGATGAGGTCGAATATAAGTGCTGAGCCATTCTGGCGCGATGTGTTTACACATGGCCAGATGTGAGTGTTGTTCCTTTCTGACAAGATGGGGTCAGATGTAAGTGCAGATCCTTTTTGATGCGATGTGCTTGCACATGGTTGGATATAAGTGCTGAGCCATTCTAGCGTGATGTGTTTACACATGGTTAGATGTGAGTGTTGGGCCTTTCTGACAAGATGAGGTCAGATGTAAGAGCTGAGCGGGCCATTCTGACTGAAGTGTCAGATATAAGCACTGAAGAAGACCTCCATGGAGGCTAGGCCTACAACCAACATGAAAAAGGGCTGGCTCTATAGAACTTCCTGTGACGAGAAGAATGAAGAAGATAGCACCATTTGATTGAGATAGTAGAAGCAGTAATGATGGTGATGATTCAGTGATGATCCAGCTTTGATGATGATCTAGATCAAGTGATGATCCAGACTTGATGATGATCCAGCAGTGATGATCCAAATCAAGTGATGATCTAGACTTGATGATGATCCAGCAGTGACGATCCAGATCAAGTGATGATCCAGACTTGATGATGATCTAGCAGTGACGATCCAGATCAAGTGATGATCCATACTTGATGATGATCCAGCAGTGACAATCCAGATCAAGTGATGA
The DNA here is from genome assembly GCA_001517045.1 of Pseudotsuga menziesii. Taxonomy (NCBI): domain Eukaryota; kingdom Viridiplantae; phylum Streptophyta; class Pinopsida; order Pinales; family Pinaceae; genus Pseudotsuga; species Pseudotsuga menziesii. The sequence continues at coordinate 6,757 of LPNX010465841.1, read as the reverse complement.
TCCAGACTTGATGATGATCCAGCAGTGACGATCCAGATTAGGTGATGATCCAAACTTGATGATGATCCAGCAGTGACGATCAAGATCAAGTGATGATCCAGACTTGATGATGATCCAGCAGTGATGATCCAGATCAAGTGATGATCCAGACTTGATGATGATCTAGCAGTGACGATCCAGATCAAGTGATGATCCAGACTTGATGGTGATCCAGCAATGACGATCCAGATCAAGTGATGATCCAGACTTGATGATGATCTAGCAGTGACGATCCAGATCAAGTGATGATCTAGACTTGATGATGATCCAGCAGTGATGATCCAGATCAAGTGATGATCTAGATCCAGTGATGATGATCCAGATTGAGTGATGATCCAGATCCAGATGAAGATGACCTAAATATGAAGATGACCTAAAGATGAAGATGACTTGAAGATGAAGATGACAAGAACTCAATGATGATTCAGATGATACAGAGAATAATACTTGTGCTGATAAATTGTGTCGAGAGAATACCTTCCTAGTTAAGAGGGAGTGTTGATGTATTTTTAACTTCGGAATGTATTCATCCATATATCTTATGTATTGTACCCAATGTTTATTCTGGGATGTGTCTATAATGTAATTGAGTCATGTCATGCCCTGATGTTCCAATCGGGAATTTTCTATAATGTAAACAAGTCATGTCAGGTCATTATCGGTAACCCTCCTATTGGTCAAGGGTTAAAGTCCCTATAGTTGTGGGGCCCTAGGGTTATTAGACTATCCTAGTGAAGTCAACCCTAAGTGAGTCATTGTAATTCGGGGCAATAGTCCCCACCATCTAATTCAAGGTTAACCCTCCTTGTTGAGCAGAGGGAAAAGTCCCCACAAGTTGTGGGGCACTAGGGTTATTAGACACTCCTGGAGATGTCGACTCTAGTAAGTAATTGTTAAGTGAGCTCGACATGTTAGAGTGCGCTTCAAGTGAATGAAAGAATATAAATAGAGAGTGGGCCTCTCTATTTATCACACACACTCACTAATTGGGGTGCATGAGTGAGAGAGGAGAAGCTCTCTCAGTGTGAGAGAGAGATAGAAGCTATGGAGATCATCTTTTCTGTTTTCTGGTTTTACTCTTGCCATTGGTGCTCATTCTATCTCTGAGGAAGTTGCGGGGTTTTCTCCTTTATGGTTTCCCCGAGGAAAACTCTTTGTCTCTTGTCTCTTGTGTTTTATTACTGTGCATGTTATTCTCTCAGTTAAAGATCCTAAGATCATAATGCTAGCTTGAATGATAAAATCTAACATCCACAAGTTAAAATGACAAAAGAAAAATAAATGTTTTTAAATATCCTCGTTCGTCTTTTCCGCAAAATGTGTCATGTTTTCAAGACAGGAAATGATAGTCGGTGGACATGCATGTCGGATTTCGGGACATGCTGCAGAGATGTGTCCAACATGCTCTGCCAGTGTGTCCATGTTGGACACGCGGACACACAAACACGCGACACGCGGCCCTATTCTAGCGTGTCTGGTTTCTTAGTTCGTAGCAAATATGAGAAAATTCCACGTATCTGAGAATCTCAACTTTGAGAAATGGATCCATGGGATCAAGTAATCCCTTCCAAGAGTTGACACCCTGGATATATCATTGCAGCCTCCCTCTTTATGCAGTTTGATCACCATTTCCATTATTTAGTCCGAGTAAGAGGCACTGAATGGACACTTCATGTGAGAGGCCCATAGATCCTTTGTATAAAGGGGAAATACAAATCGAACTATCGTATGTCGTTGCAGTTCCTGGAAAAAAATGTAATGGAGGCCATTGATGGTTGGTCTTTTCTCTCACAAAGATGGTGAAGATATAATAGAGAGCCAAAGATGAAGTAATCGTTACTTGGTATACAAAGGGAATGGATTGATATTGAAATACATAAGTATGAGGTGATGATCACACTCGAAGTTGTTATTCTCAAACTCATCTTCAATCAACAACCACAGTCAGACCTACCATTCTCATTACATTAACACTGAGATCTCGATTTCCAGTTATAAGAAGTTGATACATTATGTTACAAGAGATTCCCAAATGAGATTAAGTCATAATACTAGCAACAACCATATTAATTAGATTAATATGTTTGGAATACGCCGAGAGGTATTTATTTGAAGTAGGGTTTTTCTGAAAATTCCGCAGTAGACATTTTTAGTCAACGACGTTTCGATTCCGAATCGAGAACCATCATCAGGACAATTGCTTGTCCTGATGATAGTTCTCGATTCAGAATCGAAACGTTGTTGACTAAAAATGTCTACTGCGGAATTTCCGAAAAAAACCCTACTTCAACATTTCTCACCGCAGAAACTTACAAAAAGGTATATATTTGACAGATTGATAATGTTTTTTTTCCTAAAGAATGTGTTAAATAGGGTTATTCCAAACATATTAATCTTATTAATATGGTTGTTGCTAGTAACCGATAAACACATAGCGATATCTCCAAAATATTAATTATATTACTAATATTGTATTATAAAATAATATAAGTATATAAATTTATCATACAATCATAATTATTATAATGGTGGATACCCAAGGAAATATGACGATTTTTTTAAGATGAATGCTAGTAGTAGTTCAAGGATTAAACTTTATAGTATTTGAATACATAGGAATACATTGCGATAATGGATTGATTTTTGAGCAAAACACATATCAATCTAACTCCTAACCTTCTTTAAAAAGAATCAAAAACCTAAACATGTAATACTAACTGCTAGACGCCCAACTACGAGATGCATGAGTTTATTAGGAGTTCGAACCATATTAATAGGAGTTAGACTCTTACATGACTGCACATTAGCTAGACTCCTAGATGGAAAATGTAGTTGGACTAAGCCTTAAGTGATTAAAGTTGAAGTTAAGCTAATAGCTGTAGAATCATTGGAGTTGAGCTAATAGTTGTATCTAATAGTTAAGCTAACAATTATTCAATATAAATGTGATTAGAGTTGAAGTTAAGCTAATAGTTCTAGAATCATTGGAGTTAAGTTAATAGTTGTATCTAATAATCGATAGAGTTAAGCTCGTAGTTGTATCTAATAATGAAATAGTTGAAGATTAATTTTAATTTTTACAACTAAAACTAATTGTACTTATCACATGTTAATTAAGCTATTTTTTTTAAATTATTACTTATTAGCATCCATAGAATCAATCTAGATAGTACACTTGTCACATTCTGATTTAATCTTGGACAACACCCATAAAATCAATCTAGATGATACACTTATCTCATTCTCATCGGTAGATGAAAAAACATAAATAATATTCCACCCCATATTCTAAATTATATACACCTATCCACTTAATTATATTCAATACGGTATAGTTTTTAGACTTTATTTAACATCGAATAACCTCACGTTATCTATAATGACCTGGTGTCGCTTTCGATCTGATGTTCTTACTCGGTTTAGAAGTCATATGCGATAAATTTGGTTCAATTATATTAGTTGTTTTAAAGAACATGGATAGAAAAACATAAGTTATTACTCTACATAATTTTTTTATTATTAACCTTTTTTTTGACAAGAAACATTGAATGACTGAATATTTTTATTACTCAATTTTTTTGAGAGGAAACATTGAATCAATTATAACATAGATGTTTCTCGAACACTAATTTTGAATGAATATATTTATAAAGTAATAGGAAAAGTTCATCTCTTGATGATTGAGATGGTTGTAATGTAAAGACGATGAGTCAAAGATAAGGTTTATTAATTGTTAATTGTATTAAGAGGAGTTAGTTAGTTTTTTTTAGTGTGAGAGAGATGTTAGATAACTTAATGTAAAGTTACATTAAAAAAAATAAGAAATAATTAAAAATTAATGTTCATTGGTAAAATAAAATAAAAAATGAATAAATATAATTAAAAAATCCATATAGATTTATAAAATAAAAATAATTTTTTTCTAAATTTATAAAAAATTAAACCCTCCATAGTAAGGTGTAGGAAAGATCCATGCTAGCATAAATATTATATTATAATATTTATAATGTGTAATTATATTAATTTTATATGATACTATGTAGAAGTTTCTCTATTATGACCCATCTTTATTACTATTATTAATATTATGATCACTCATTCTTTATATTAATAAAATTATTATTATTAATAAAATTAATTAATTATATTTATAATTATATAAGTTTATAACCATTTTATCATTTGTTTTAAAAAATATTTATATTTTTTAAATTTTTTTCTTTTATAGAGAATAAGATATCATTTTTCTTAAGTGGGTGAAGAATTTTTTAAAGTGGCTTTGTTAGCTTAATAGTTTGTAGCTTTAGGGACCTATTTGGGTCCTTATTAAATTTTGTTAATACAGATCTATTTAATACATATAAAAATTGTTTTACTCTCTGTTTAGACTAAAATTTATGTTATGTGGTATTTCTGTTTGGTTTATGTAAAATTATAGGTACTAACCAATTTAACATTTCAGGTATATTTCAATCCAATTAGCAGTACCAATTTCAATACTAACAAATTTGTAACTCTAATGGCGCAGGTATAAAACAACTTACAACATATTCAACCATCTAAGATCCAATTCTTTTAAGAATTATAAAACTGAAATAGCAGCAAATACTTGTAAATCAATAGTTTTTCCATGCTAGATCCATTTAGATAACTAGTTTTCCCTTGCATTAGGAAACTCAACCACAAAATAGATTTACCACCCAACTAGCTAAGAACAGCCTCCCCAGCTCCCTAACTCCAAGGAACCCATATTCCTTAGCCCTCCATGCTCAGATTCCCCAGGAAAAACAACATACACAAATGCAACAACATTCTCAAGCAGGTCTTGAGATCCAACTACCCATCTATTTCTAATTCTTGAGATCCAACTACTTCTATAGTTCAGATCTTCTTCTGGTTTCCTCCACGGCCACCCATCTTCAACTTCCTTTCCCACTCCTTTCAATTTTCCCTTCTCATGGTTTCAAATAATTATGTCATCTCCAAAATAAAACCCTCCAAAAAAGTCCTTCCATTCATCTCTTCTCCCCCCCCCCCCTTAAGCAGTTCCCATCGCCTCTTTCTTCACGAGAAGTGATCCACTACCCTCCATAAATAATGTTAAATAATCATGTTCCTATCCATTCATGTACATTTTGGATAATAGCTCAAGTCAACTTAATTAAATTTCAACTACCCCATATTCTAAAAGCAATTAAAACAATTATATCAATCACTTTAAGGCATCCCTTTATTTACTTTGACTTTTACTCAATAATGAAATCAATTCCAAAAACTCCAAGTGCACTATTTCAATAAAAGAATTAAATATTCATCTTGAAATTACAACCATATCCAATCTTTTACTTTTGATTGACATTTACCTAACAATCCAATCAATTTAATATGAATAACTTCAACTTTGCTCAAACATTGCAATTAATATCTTATGATCTAAATCCCAATAAATATTAAAATTAAATGCATCTATTTAAGAAAAATGAACATTAAATATAATACACTTTTATTCATAAATTAATGTATAGTTAACGCAATAACCTCAATACAAAAAACCATAATACAATTAATCATGTAGTTTTATAATAAATATATGTTTGAGTAATACTAGCGTATGTGCACAAGGTATGTACGTGTAGAAAATACATACATAGACTATCATGTACTAATAATAACATGATGAACCTCTAATGCATAAATAATATCCATCATAAGTAAGCATGAAAGACAACAATTCAAAAATCACATTATCTAACAATAATTATTAACTAGATCAAAACAACACAACACCAGCTACATGGTATACTAAGTTTATCAAACATGAGTAAAGGAAGAGTTTTAACACCCATACAGATACTCAAGTTGTTTTACTATCTCCCACAATCATTCTTAAATACCTTCTTCTTATTCTAATTCACAACTAACTTCCTCATCCTATCCTTCCTCTGGTCGACTACCCTGGAGCATCCACTACATGACCTAACTCCAGTTAGAACTCATAAGCAGAAGTGTTGACTACATCGACCAAGCTTCCCCATCAGACACCCACTAGTCATCACCACACACCTTGGGGAGCGTGTTGTAGCACAACCCTCCCATGACTCTGGGTTTCGGAGGATAAACGGTGGGTAATGCCTCCACCCCTCCTATGGAACAAGGGTCAACACCCTTCATAGTCATACTATGTTTCTATTGTTGTTCTTAGGGATTCATCATTGAATAGCCAGTTTGAGCAGTTGAGTTTCCTGAAACCTCGCACCTGCCCACATGTGATGATAATAAATCAATACTCATATAGAACAATAATACATCAATTTCCTACCATTTATCCTTTGGAATTCATACCAACGATGTGCTTCCATTTTGTAGGGTTCAACTATCTCTTGGCTCTTCTGAACCTATCTGTTAGTCTCATAAAAAAATGTCGTGCAATATCGTACAATCATCAACATGTATACATATTTCATTAATACTAATGACAATGTAATCATTATGTATCATGCATCTCACATCATAATCATTTATTCGACACATAGATTGAAATTCGTATCCATGCACCATCCTCTATTAAATTTACATGTTAGAGACATAATCGAAAAGCAGACGTTATTCATATTTATCATCACACACATATATATAATTTCCGCAAAACAATAAATCTATAAGTCGAGAGTGTCATCAAATCGACGAATTTCCACAATAATAAACAAGTACAAACATG
>LPNX010465837.1:12500-15652 GCA_001517045.1 Pseudotsuga menziesii | reverse complement strand
ATTATTATCTAATAATTATTAATTTGAAATTTTATTTAATAATTAAATTAAATTGTATTAGTGTATATGTTTAAAGTATAACTTTATAAACTTTATGATTTTAATTTTGTTTGAAGTATAACTTTATAAACTTTATGATTTTAATTTAAAATTTTTTATTTTAAATTTTTTATCAAATTAATATATTTAAACTTCAATTAATTTTGTAAATTTATTGTAGTTGTGATTTTTATTAAAAATTCCAATATAGTAAAAATTTTGTTATTATATACTAGTAATTTTAATAATAATCGATTTTTATCTTAGATTTTAATTAATAATTAATTCTTAATTTATATTTTTAGCTTTAGTAACTTTATTAATAATTAATTCTTATCTTAGATTTTTTTTAAATTATTCTAATCTTAGATTTTTATCTTTAGAAAAGGATAGTTAGGGGAATTAATCTATTTTATTACATTTTATTTTAGTTATAATTTTTAGGTTTTTAATTTAAATTTTAAGTTTAATTTTTAATTTTTAGGTTTTTAGGTTTTTAACTTAGGTAAGTTAGGCAACCATGATCGACTAATGGACAAGTCGTCATCCCTATTTAGGCACTTAGGGTTTTTTACTATCTCAATAGCCTCTCTAATTCTTCTCCTTAACGAGTTGTCGACTTGTGCTAACACCTGCATATCCTCAATTTTAATTGGGTGTTTTGTGTTATGCGAGTGTTTCGCTAAGGCTGACTTGTGGGTTCTATTAAGACGGATATCTACACAGTGTTATTTAACCCTTGTTTGGATGGACCGTCTTGTTTCACCTATGTAAGCTTTCCCACATTCACAAGGAATGAGGTAAACCCCCTTTTTAAGACTCGGGTCTACAGGATCTTTTACTAACCTAAGCAGCTTTCTGATGTTGTTGGGTGGGGAAAACACTGAGTCAATGTTCTTCTTTTTTAGGTGTTTGGCTATTTTGTCTGTTGTCCCTTGAATGTAAGGGAGAAATGCCTTATGATCCCCGACTTTCTTCTCTTTAAAAGCAACCTTAGGTCCATTTTCTTGGGATTTTGTAGTTCTTTCAAGGGCTTTGTTGATTTGAGCTAGGCTATAACCATTGCTAAGAAAAACATTGCTAGGTGTTCTTGCTCGGAGTCTAGGTGATCATTATCAAAGATCCTTAGGTATCTAGTGAATAGAGTCTTAAGAACCCCCATCTTCTGGTTTGGGTGATGGTGTGAGAGAGCATGAAGGTATTGTTCTATGTGGGTTTTCTTATAAACCTTGTGGGCTATGCCTCCATCCTCTTTCCTGATGACTAGTGTATCCAGAAAGGGAAGCTCATGGTTCTCTTCAAACTCTTTTGTGAATTTGATGGAATTGGTTTGGATGTTCAAATGATCAACGAATTTGTCTAATTCTTCCTTCCCATGGGCCCATATTAAGAAGGTATCATCCACAAATCCGGACCACCATTCAGGTTTTGGGTTGGCAGAGTTCAAGGCTTTTTGCTCAAAGTTTTCCATGAGAAGGTTGGCTATAATGGGAGATGGGGGGGAATCCATCGCCACTCCACAGGTCTATTCATAAACTTCACCCATAAAAATAAAAAATGTGGAATTGAGACATAGAGCTATGAGTTGCGAGGTTTCAGGATCAGTCAAATCCTCTATAACATTCATGGCTTCTTTGATGGGAATCATGGTGAAGAGGGATACTACATCTAAGCTCAATAAAATCTCATTCTCTTCCATCTGTCTATGTTTTATTTTCTCAATAAAGTAAGAGGACTCTTTAATGAACGAGCTTGTGTTTCCTACTAAGGGTTTTAATTTTTCTGCAAGAAATTTTTCGAGCCTATAGGTTGGTGAGCCTATAGTGTCTACAATGGGTCAGAAGGGGGACCCCAGGCTTGTGGATCTTAGGAATTCCATATATTCTTGGAACCAAGGGTTCAGAGACAATGATTTTTTTCTTGATCTCCTCATCCAAGGAAGATTTCTTTATAGCTTTGGTAACACCTTTTATGATCCGATTCAAGGGGTTCTTATTAAGTTTCTTGTAACAACCACTAGAATCCAAGTGATATTTCATCTTAGCAATATAGTCTTCTTTTTTGAGAATCACAGTAGCTCCTCCTTTATCAGCCTTCAAGATCACAATATGGTCATTCTTTCTGAGTTCTCTAAGGGCTCTGCTTTCTTCCCTAGAAATGTTGGGTTTGGGAAGTTTTGCTCTTCTTAAGGTTACAGCACAATCCTGTTGTACCTCTTCAGCTCATCGCTTTGTCCTGAAGATGAACCACGCTTGGTTCGAAACGTCGACAATTAATTATCTCACCGCAGATTCTCCACTAGATGCCAAGTTAAAAAAAATCGGTCCAAGTAAACCCCTTTCGAAGTAAGGTAAGTCAGTCGATGTAAAAGTGGTCGAATTGGAGGAGTAAGTATTTTTTGAGGTGAAAAGGTGTCGGGTCTAAAGTCCCACCAAAATTAGTCTATTGAAAAACATGTCAGCCACAGTAAAAAATTCTTGAAATATTTTGGTAAGTTTAAATTTTCTAAAAATGACTTTTCTAGTGGGAGTTTGACTTTGACTTGTGCACTAGGGGTTAGACAAGATTTACTCAACAAGTAAAAAGAGGTTGAGACTCTATGACAATTTTTTATTTTATTTTATGACTAGGGGTAACTCAAGTTAACCATGAGTGTTAGGAGTTCTCAATAATGGTCAAGAAGGTAAGTAGATAGAGACAATTAGGAAGTTTTACATTTTTAAATGTCATTGATAAATAGAGGTTTTTTTAACTAGCACATCCTAGGTATGTAGATAGAGACAATTATGAACTTTCCCATTATGATGTTTAATTTACTACCACAAACACAAGTAATAAGTGATAGGCTAAAATATATAATTTTATATCCATTATTCATCCAAGATTGTTAGAATTAATATTAAAAAAAAATACTATTCAATAAACAAAAAAATACAAAAAACAAATATTATGAGTTTCTTATGAAATTATCTATGGGCTGATGCACAATCATGGACTCCTTTAAGGACACTTTAGATGCCACATAATACTGGAATAAACGGAAAACTCTGATTTTAGGTAACAATTAGGGGTACTTCCCTAACTTATTTGAAGATGAAGTAAAAAGAGAAAAG
>LPNX010465837.1:0-7500 GCA_001517045.1 Pseudotsuga menziesii | reverse complement strand
AGTTTTGTACAGGTTTGGGTGGATTTCAATGGGGAATGTACGTAATAGAGGAAGAAATTCAGCAAGGAAGGTGCTTACACCGAAAGAAGCAGAAAATAAAAAACAAAATAAAAGGGAAGATTCAAGAAATCATCGGCATTCATTACATGAGCAAATAGTTCCCATTCCCCCTCAAGAGATACCTGACCTAGAGGCTAAGGAAGATAATGCAACATTAAAAGAAGTTGGTTATACGGAAGTTGATATTATTCATCCATTAGTAGACGGTCAATCTTCTGAACAGTTCAATAATTATGTTACTCCCGATGCAAATGTGACTCAGCAACAACCATGTTCGGTGGTTCAATCTCCTAATCGAAGTTGTGAGCCGGTAGTGGATGTAAACGTCACTCCAGCATTTCAAACGGCAAGAAATTTTGCATCAAAACGAAAGAGAACTCATAAACGAATACAAGTGGACGAGAGCGGATTGAATTCCATGGAAGGTAAGGTGGCTAAACGCACTATCCTTCGTCATTCTTCTCAAATAATGAAACAATATTTTGATAACAAATCCGAAGCCGGTAAATGCCAACTGTTTTTAGCTTTGCTTAAATATATAAATATGGAAACTGTTAGAAGAAATTTAGGCATAACAACAATGAAGAATATGTAATCAAGTAATCACATTGTTAAATCTCTTGCTGCTGCATTCACATCGATTGGTAAAAAAACTCGTTCAAAAGACTATAATGTGGCTCGTCGTGTATTCACTGAATCAATTGTATGTAGATCCACAAGACAACGTCATTTACTTAAATGAACATCAGAAATTGTTCCTTTACATCCAAAGGCTCTTAAAAAATATTCAGTAAGAAGAGACAACCTTGATGTAGAGGGAAAAATGGAAACATTATGGGCAATTAGCGGTAGGCTGCCCCGCAAAGACATGAAGTTAGTCGAAGTAGTGAAGGGCCTAGTGCAAACATTTTGGGATGATAACACTAGGCCTTCTTCTAACACGAAGGATGTGTTAAAACATTGTAGGGGTTCTCATCACACTGAACCTCATGTTAATCATTATCTTGACATGACACAAACTCAACTGTTCGAGATGTTTAAAGTTTCCCATGTAGAGCTAAGCCTCAGGCAAAGATCTTTCAAAAATTGCAAGCCTTGGTATGTTAGAATCAATACCATCCGGAACACTTGTTGTTGTAGATACCACATAGAGTTTGATCTATATTACCATACATTTGCACATATACGTTGTTTTTTGCATCCTAACCATGTGCAGGAATGCTCAAGTACAGTACCGCCAATTTCATCCATAGATTTCATCCATAGCCTCATGTGTTCGAGGCAAGATGGGCAGACACATTACTTAAAACAATGTGTAGACGGTTCTTGCAACAATTGTGGTGGGCTATCCTTATGGTATGATTGCATCCATGAAAGTGAAGATCAAGAATTCGGGAATGCAATTGTTGAGAAGAAGAACTATCAGTATGAGACATATCAACTAAATGATGGGAAATAAAACAGGAAGATTAAATTGGTGACTTCACAGGTAAATCCTTGAATATTGACAAATTAATATTCACGTGTACAAACACATTTTTTTTATGTGGTTTATTGACATATTAATATTCATGTACCAGGTTCGAGTATGTGATTTTATTCCAGAGTTTCCTGGAAATATCCAACAGTACATTCAACATGTCGATATGGCACGGTGGCAAGATGAGCAATTTAGAATATGTCGGGACACCTTCCCTCTCGGAACAATACTATCAGTGGTTGACTTTTCTGAAAATTACACCCTACAACCACAAAATGAAATTCAAAGTCAATACTATCACTCAGAGCAGGTGAGCATAATGGTGCATATCACGTATCGACATGGGACCCATGACATCCATTACGTGCAACATTGCTTTAAATTATTCTATGACCACGTGATAGCTATGGATATACCATGTTATCGTCATTTCATTTGGTCAGATGGTTTTGCTGGACAGTTCAAGAATGCACGTGTATTTTAATGGTTGTGTTTGTTGCACCTAAAATACAAGGTGCCACATGTATGGAACTACTTTGAAACTGGTCATGGAAAAGGATATCACGATGGTGCTGGTGCATGCATTAAAACTACCCTTCGAAGGGAAGAGATGAAGTTTACAGGTGCTCGCCTTCGAGACGCAGTATCTATAGCCCAATGGTATGCGTCTGTCATGGGAGAACAAGCAACAAGGAAACACTTAGTGCGAAGAATATTCTAGGAGGTTACAAATGTGGACCAATCACAAACACCTCGGGTGAACACAGTGCATGGAACTCGACAGTTTCATTCAATTAGAAGCTTAGACAACTCGGCCCTACAAATTTGGACAAGATTGAAGGCTTGCTTTTGTAGTTCTTGTAGCATCGGTGAATGGGATGATTGTGAGCATACTGATACCATTGATACATGGGATCAAGTGACACTTGGTACCAATTTCAACGGGGGCAATGAAATAGACCATTTGGAAGATGATCAGACACATATTTCTAGAGACTATGATCACATATCAGATCTCATACAAGCAGGTACATGAGTAGTACCTAAATAAGAAAATGACCCCCTATGTAAATTGTTTACTCGACCTTTGTATAATTTAATTTATGTAGAAATTAGATATGCAAGACCTTATTTACAAAATGTAAATTGTTAACTCGACCTATTTCTTTTCACAGGTCAGATATATGCAGTGGTTGCCCCAAAAAATAATGAATGGGGTTCTGACTATTGGTTGGCATGATGCTTAGAGGGGAAACAAACCCTTCTAGAACCTGTTACAGATGATGAAAATATTGAATTCCCAACCGGCTCAATGGTTATAAAAGGGGAGTACTTGACACTTGCAGCAAAACAGAAAAGGAAGGGTGGGTATGTATATCAGGATTATAGACCAAGAGCTATTGTATACCACTTCACCAACCTAGTAGTTGGTACAAACATCAAACTCTGCACACCTGCTCACAAAAATAGGTCACATGTACGATACTTGCTACCTCATATAGATCACAAAAGATTGATGGACACTATCGGCACCAAAGATTATCCAAATGGCCTACTTGTGTGAGTGCATTGTCAAGTGCGTTATTTAAACCATGTTTGCACATTTTCATTGGGTTCTCTTTTCTTTCTTATGATGTTACTAATGTCTAGCCTTTGGTGTGCCTAGGATACAAACACCATCTACGGCACATTGGAGGCGCCAAGAATGGTGGCTTTAGACACCACCAAATTTAGTTCGGAAAATAACAAGTTCTCGAGTTGTTGAAATTTACATTTCTTGATGTTTTTAGTTTAATATATATACATTTAATTAGGAGAGGGACCTAGAAACACATGATCACCAATTCTTGCATGAACCAACTAGGCTTTTATGAGTCACCAATACTTGCATGCTCCAACTAGGGTCAAGACAAGTTATTTTATGTCCAACTAGGGTTTGGAGAGCAATTATGCAAGTTAGGAGAGTGAACTAGAAACACGTGATCACCAATACTTGCATGCACACCAACTAGGCTTTCATGAGTCACCAAGTTGCAGGCTCTGGAATTAGGGTCTTGAGACAAGGTATGAGATGTCCAACTAGGGTTTGGTGCGTAATCATGCAAGTCATGAGATGTGCTTTATGAGACGGAACAAGGTATGAGATGTGCTTTTATTATGATTGTTAGTGGCATTGGTATGGAAAAAGAGAACTCAAAATCATCATAAAGTAATTATTTGTACATGGTCATATGGGGTATTTGGCTAGGGATTCAAATTGTCCATGTTAAACAAGACCTAATTGGAGTGCAAATACTACTACTCTTTAGTACATTTATTTTCAGCATGTTATTGGGAACTAAACATTATTGTGGCATGCTCCAACTAGGGTACATGAGATGTCCACCTAGGGTTTGGTGAGAAATCATGCAAGTTAGGATATTCACCAATACTTGCATGCACAACAACATTATTGGGAACTAAACATTATTGTGGCATGCTCCAACTAGGGTCAATACAATGTATGAGAATGTCCAACTAGGGTTTGGTGAGCAATCATGCAAGTTAGGAGAGTGAAGTTCTACAAACACATGATCACCTTGATACTTGCATGCACCAAATAAACACTAAACACACATGTCTCAAAAAGTACACTAAACACACATGTACATCTAGAATTATTTTCCCATGGTAGCTTACATATCAAAGTCATGGGTTTCCTTGATGGTGCATATCAAAGTGATCCGAATTTTAGTATCACGGGGCATCTTATTTTTGTAAATGATATATGCATGTTAGTAAGTATAAAGTTGGAGGTGGAATTGGAACACACAACTTTGGATAATTAATGGCCTCAATGCTATTGATAAAATGTGCTTTCAACGGTGGTGTAAAAACTCTCTAGGTTTTTGTTCACTAGAATCTCACTATAAATTGTCCATGTTAAACAAGACCTAATTGTAGTGCAAATACTACTACTCTTTAGTACATTTATTTTCATCATGTTATTGGGAACTAAACATTATTGTGGCATGCTCCAACTAGGGTCAAGACAAGGTACATGAGATGTCCAACTAGGGTTTGGTGAGAAATCATGCAAGTTAGGAGAGTCACCAATACTTGCATGCACAACAACATTATTGGGAACTAAACATTATTGTGGCATGCTCCAACTACCTGGTCAAGACAAGGTATGAGAATGTCCAACTAGGGTTTTTGAGCAATAATGAAAGTTAGGAGAGTGAATTTCTACAAACACGTGATCGCCTTGATACTTGCATGCACCAAATAAACACTAAACACACATGTCTCAAAAAGTACACTAAACACATGTACATCTAGAATTATTTTCCCATGGTAGCTTACATATCAAAGTCATGGGTTTCCTTGATGGTGCATATCAAAGTGATAAGAATTTTAGTATCACAGGGCATCTTATTTTTCTAAATGATATACGCATGTTAGTAAGTATAAAGTTGGAGCTGGCATTGGAACACACAACTTTGGATAATTAATGGCCTCAATGCTCTTGATAAAATGTGCTTTCAACGGTTGTGTAAAAACTCTCTAGGTTTTTGTTCACTAGGATCTCACTATAAATTGTCATGGTGTTAAACAAGACCTAATTGGAGTGCAAATACTGCTACTCTTTAGTACATTTATTTTTAGCATGTTATTGGGAACTAAACATTATTGTGGCATGCTCCAATTAGGGTCAAGACAAGGTATGAGATGTCCAACTAGGGTTTGGTGTGTAATCATGCAAGTTAGGAGAGTGAACTACAAACACATGATCACCAATAATTGCATGCTCCAACTAGGTTCAAGACAAGGTCATAGATGTCCAACTAGGGTTTGGTGAGCAATCATGCAAGTTAGGAGAGTCAACTACAAACACATGAGATCACCAATACTTGCACATGCACCAACTAGGGTTTCATGAGTCACCAAGTTGTGCATGCTCCAACTAGGGTCAAGACAAGGTATGAGATGTCCAACTAGGGTTTGGTGAGCAATCATGCAAGTCACGAGAGTCAACTACAAACACATGAGATAATCAATACTTGCATGGGCACCAACATTATTGGGAACTAAACATTATTGTGGCATGCTCCAATTAGGGTCAAGACAAGGTATGAGATGTCCAACTAGGGTTTGTTGCGTAATCATGCAAGTTAGGAGAGTGAACTACAAACACATGATTACCAATACTTGCATGCTCCAACTAGGGTCAAGACAAGGTCATAGATGTCCAACTAGGGTTTGGTGAGCAATCATGCAAGTTAGGAGAGTCAACTACAAACACATGAGATCACCAATACTTGCACATGCACCAACTAGGGTTTCATGAGTCACCAAGTTGTGCATGCTCCAACTAGGGTCAAGACAAGGTATGAGATGTCCAAATAGGGTTTGGTGAGCAATCATGCAAATCAGGAGAGTCAACTACAAACACATGAGATCACCAATACTTGCATGCACAACAACATTATTGGGAACTAAACATTATTGTGGCATGCTCCAATTAGGGTCAAGACAAGGTATGAGATGTCAAACTAGGGTTTGGTGCATAATCATGCAAGTTATGAGACTTAACTACAAACACATGATCACCAATACTTGCATGCTCCAACTAGGGTCAAGACAAGGTCATAGATGTCCAACTAGGGTTTGGTGAGAAATCATGCAAGTTAAGAGAGTCAACTACAAACACATGAGATCACCAATACTTGCACATGCACCAACTAAGGTTTCATGAGTCACCAAGTTGTGCATGCTCCAACTAGGGTCAAGATCACCAATACTTGCATGCTCCAACTAGGGTCAAGATCACCAATTAGGCTCGAGTCAACTACAAACACATAAGATCACCAATACGTGCATGCACAACAACATTATTGGGAACTAAACATTATTGTGGCATGGGAACTAAACAAGACCTTTAATTGTCAAATACTGCTACTCTTTAGTATGTATTTATTTTAAGCATGTTTTTGGGAACTAAACATTATTGTTGATTATCTTCCTTAAGCAAGTCAAATTCTGGAAGATATGGAGTTCGAAGAGATAATTGAAGGGCCCTATTTGGTTTCTTCCTTGTGATTCTTGAATAAAGGTGACATGTAATATCAATGTATATATAAATCACTATTTTGGTTGAGTTAGATAATGCTACATATTGAACTAGTATGTTATGTTATGGTACATTGTTATTGTATCATAGTATGGTATGATTTTAACTTGTCGTAGGGTAATGTAGAGTATGTTATTGTGTACATGTTAGAATTGTAGAGTATGTTACAGTGTGTTACTGTGTGTAAATTAGGGTATATGTTATTGTAGTACATGTTAGAATTGTATGATGTTAAAAAGTTGATGAGTTGATGAGTCACCAAGTTGCATGCTCTGGAATTAGGGTCTTGAGACAAGGTATGAGATGTCCAACTAGGGTTAGGTGCGTAATCATGCAAGTCATGAGATGTGCTTTATGAGACAGAACAAGGTAGGGTAATGTACCTGGTAAGTCATGAGATGTGCTTTATGGTATGATGTTAACTTGTCATAGGGTAATGTAGAGTATGTTATTGTGTGTACATGTTAGAATTGTAGAGTATGTTAGTGTGTGTTACTGTGTAAATTAGGGTATATATATGTTATTGTACATGTTAGAATTATATGATGTTAAAAAGTTGATGAGTTGATGAGTCACCAAGTTGCATGCTCTAGAATTAGGGTCTTGAGACAAGGTATGAGATGTCCAACTACGGTTTGGTGCGTAATCATGCAAGTCATGAGATCTGCTTTATGAGACGGAACAAGGTAGGGTAATGTAGGGTAAGTCATGAGATGTGCTTTATGGTATGATGTTAACTTGTTGTACGGTAATGTAGAGTATGTTATTGTGTGTACATGTTAGAATTGTAGAGTATGTTAGTGTGTGTTATTGTGTGTAAATTAGGGTATATATGTTATTGTACATG
>LPNX010465806.1:217534-235763 GCA_001517045.1 Pseudotsuga menziesii | reverse complement strand
AGTAGAAATATTATGTAGGCTAGTACTTAAAAGTGATTTTTGTTTTATGCACATGCCAGTAACTACCATCTCTTGATCCTTACAGGGACCATAAATCTCCTTTGGTTCCACCTATGACTAGTCCATCTCCGTGTCATTCCACCTTTGTGTCTTGAAACCATTGGCTCAGACTAAACAGATTGACACTCAAATTCCCCTCTATAACCCCTTCACCATGATGAAAATGGTGGGGGAGGTCTAGATAATATTTTGCTCAAACATGTCTCAAAACTGGAGAAGGAGATAACAGGAAGCTAATCATAATTACAAGCAATAACATGAAGCTAATCATAGGCTTCATTTTGGGCTCTGTTTGTGCTCTCTCTGTGGTGGAGGCTCAATTGGGTATTTTAGAGATTGCAATCACAGTCCATGATAACAGTAGGAGCCCCACTGCAGTAAGGTCCCATTTTTGGTAGTTGCAGGATTTTTAGTGTGCATCACTGGAGTGCTAAGGACAGGAGCGTTCTTTTTGTTTGGGGATTGCATTTAAAGCATCCTAGCTGTGTTTAAGAGGCCTATTTGGGTATTTGCAGGGATTGCATTGAGAGCCCAACACTGGCCTGTTTGGATACTTTGAAGTAATTGGAAGGGTGAGGAGTGGCCTGTTTCAGCAGTGCAAATAATGTATTCAAAGCTCAACAGGTCAATGGAAGTCTGAGTACAATATCAGGCCTTCTTGGGTGTTGTGGGGAATGCATTGAGAGCTCAGAAGATAACAATGGAACCTTGCTCATTTGTGAAGGTTTTGGTTGGAGGGTTGGCACAGAGAACCCCAGTCTCATCGAAGCCTACCAGAACAGGTGTCCATCCTACTACTTCTCCATGCTTTTGTGAGATCAGACTGCCTAATCTGCCCCCTCAGACTGTAGTAGCCCCCCTGATTTCCCCAAGGTCATCTGACCCAGATGTTCATAACATCTCGGCCAGCTTCCATCTTGAGCAGATTGATTTGAAGAAGTTCTCTTCTTCTTGTTTGGGGTACTCAAAACCATGCTTGGAGATTGTAGTATATGCTGGAAGACAGGGATCAACCTGTGGTGTGGCTCTAGGAAAGCTATTGGGGAAATTTAGAGTCCCTCTGGACCTTGAGGGCGCCAATGAAAAGGCCATTGTTTTCCACAGTGTGTCTGACCAATTGCCTAAAATTCAATCTTGTTTAATCTTGCACTGGCTGAACTAAAGGACTAACCAAATACACCTCCTTCTGTGTAGTAGCCTTACCTTCGTAATGCCCCCACCACCTAAGGCATCATGGGCTTTCCACAGCCTCATCTAAATGTATAACTCTAATAGCCCTAAATAGAATAGCCCGAATAAACCTCAGCCCTAAGAAAACTAAAACCTCATAACTGTAAAAACTAATATGGCTCAAAGGCCCTGTAAAAACTAATATGGCGGCTGTTATTCACTTTTATTAGTCTTGTGTTATCAAGGGCGAAGCCAAAGGATTTCTTATATGTTAAACCATTTTGTGGATGGGTTTCAATTGGAAAATCTAAGCTGGATGGTGCACAGATGCATTTCAATGTTAGAGCTCAGCCAGACCTTGGGTATGTGTTTCAGTTCGAGTCATCAATCTAAATGCCGTTTGGGTGAATATTCAATCGCAGCAAAGATCCCAGCAGGGTATTTTCTAATATATAAAATGAATAGTCAGAGTAAGACTGGGGCCTTCACCACGAAAGAAGCTTTATCCTTTCTTCTGTGATGGAGATAGCACGGGCTAGGGATAGTTGCAGTGGAAGACCTTCTGGAAATTGCAAAGAAAAATGAAAGTAAAGCACTTTCTCTTGCGAGTAATGCATGCTAGCTTGACACTCGTCTTCATGCTAATTTAGCAGTTTATGAAAATTTCCCTAGATGCAAGGACCCAAGCGAGGAGAGGACGGGGAAATCGGATCAAGCCCTCATTTCAGAGGGTGCAAAGAAGTCTGAATCACTATGACAGTAAGGATGGAGATTTTATGAATCAAATATTAAACACACTACAGCGTACCTCCAAGAATGAGATGCAATGGCTCTCCAAAGTGCCTCCTCCAGCACCAGAGAAACCCACCACAAACGTGCCACAAACCCACGACCACAAAACGGTGAATAGACGCCCCGAAAACACTGCTACGGTGAATAAACGCCCTCTGCAACAGCTTCTTAGCTTTCATGAAGTGCACAGGCATCGCAGGCAGAGGCAGGACTGGTGAAGCGCACAGGCATCGCAGGCAGAGGCAGGACTGGTGAAGTGCACAGGCATCGCAGGCAGAGGACTGGTGAAGCACACAGGCATCGCAGGCAGAGGCAGGACTAGTGAAGCACTCGGGTGAAAATGTTGAATAAAAAATACCCCAGCATATTGGGTATTTAAATAGTAAAAAAAAAACCCTAAATACCCTTAATATACCCCCAATATATTAATTTTTAATTTTTTAATTTTTAATTTTTAATTTTTTTGTCCATGAGGCCTTTGAGGTCAAACTTAATGGTTTCAAATTTGTAGAAATGATGATTAAATGTGATTCTATGATCAAGGGAAAAGTTGAAATTTATCATTCCCATGTGGGATAGGGATGTTGTATACTTTTGTTGGGACGCAGAAATGTCCCTTTTTCATCCACTTTATCTTCTGCTATTCCTCACATTTCATCGTCCCATTAACCTTCTATCATACCATTTACATACATATATGTGGGTTTCACCTTATTATTTCCACTTTATTTATTTTTAGTATTATAAGTGAATTTATGATTAAATATTAGAAAATTAACATGTTTTTCACTAATATCTCAAAGTATGGATGAGCTTTGTAATGTCTAGGAATATGTGAAGGATTAATTCAAAGAAAAGAATTCACGTATATCTCCTCCATCATTTCAAGGAGATAGTTATGCAAAGAATATTCTAAGGAGAAGATCATGGAGATTTGGTTGAGAGACATGTGGAGAATTTGTGAAAGATATGTGGAGGATTTGAAGGGATCATATCTTGTAATAATAGGAAAGTAGTTGAGTGGTTGACTTCATAGTGGATCTCTCATTATGAGATGGTTATCTTCTTCTCAAAGAAGTTCATGTATAAAAGGGAGTGCTCTCTCTTCATTTGTAATGGGATATTATCTTAGAATATTTTAGATCTTAGATTATCTTAGAGAATAGTAGATTGTAGAAGTTATTCTTGACTTTGTAATATGGAGAAGGGAATTCTTAGCTTTTGTTCATAGTCTTGGTTTGATGCTTTCATGATTTATGATTTATTCTTGTGATGTAATTTAAGATTGCTTTATTGTTGATGTGAGCTCACATGTGTTGTCTTGTTTCTCTTCATATGTTGTCTTTCTTTTATGCAATTTACTTTCAGCCATGTGTTTCATCTTCCATCATTAGATTAGCAATTGCTTGTTTCAGTTTAAGGGGGGTTAGATTAGATTAGTCTTAGTTTCATGGGGGGTTAGATTAGCTTAATTTCACTTCAGTCTTGCATATACTTTGCAGGTGCTTCGTAAGCCTACGAACCTCAGATTGACAAATTAAATGGCTGGGAAAATACTACAATGGAATTAAAACGACATTAATTCGGCACAACATTTTGGCGTCATTGCTAGGGAAGCACGATGGATTGAAGTGTAGATTTCAATTCCTACAAGTGTGGTAGTGTAGATTTCAATAAATGCAAGTGTGGTAGTGTGTATTTCAATACATGCAAGCGTGGTAGTGTAAATTTCAATTTTTGCAAGAGTGTTTAATTTCAGCAACTGTGAAGAGTTATTTATTTTTTAGAGTGTTTTTTTTAAATGGTTTCTTTTTATTTAAGATTTTTAAATTTTAGTTTTGGGTGCTGTAAGAATCCATTTTTCAACATGGTTTAACAATGAGTATAAGTCTGGAACTACTCACTCATGCCTTGGAAAAAGTTGGATTTTCCTCTTCCTAGGAAGAGGAGGTCTTGGCAGCAATAAGAGATTTAACTACTCCTCCAGATTCAAACGAGGAATCATCATTCGAAAAATCCTGCGCATGTGAAGGTGAACAAGTATTTGAATAGGATATCAATGAAGACGAACACAAGATTGATGGAGATGAAGAGGAGTTATAGCATGATCTGAGGAGTGAAAACTATGCCTATGAGAGCCCTATCGAACGATGGTTTCAAGCGAGTATGAGGTTAGAAAATTTTATTTTTTCTTTTTAGTTAGTTAGATCACAGCCACAACAATTAAATTCATTCATCTTTGTATATTTCCATTGTTCATTCATGGGATTGAAAGATAATATATTCCTATTACAGTTGCATGTATGGCTACACTGGCTATTTGATTACACGTAACTATTTTCTAATTCCCAATTAGCATAGAGTAGGTAGGATTTTATTTCTAGTCTTTGCTTTCACCTAGAATAAGTATTCCCTCCTCCGTGCTTTGTGTGATTGTGAGGATCAGAAAGTAGGATGTTTTCTAAAATTTCCCGGAATTAATAATTAATGTTTTGCAACATGCTTGATTGATTTCATCTTTATTTTGCAGTTCATTATCTCCATTTGCTAAAACATTTTTCAATTGTTAATAAAAATAGTGTGTAATTTCATTTTTAAGCTGAACAAATGCTGAAATTATAATGCCGAATAGCAGCTGCAACTCCAGGCTGAAACAACGCAAATCTATTGCATTTTTTTGACATTTTGGCTTGTTAAAATTCGCTAAAACACAGTCGGGACAGTCCTATTTTTAGGGACCATAAGGGCTTAGTTTTAAAACCTATTTCTATCCAAAGTATCCCTTTAATTCTAGTTTCCAATTCAATTTGAATTCTTCAATTTGGTTCTAAAACGAAAAAGATATGGTCAAAATACTGACTGGGGGTGGAGTAGGTAGCTCAAGAACATAGTTGGGATAGTTACGTTTTGGGAGAGATAATGGATGAATTTTAAAAACATGTTTCTATTGCATACTCTCCTATCAATATAGTTTACAACACATTTTTAATCATTCGATTTTGATATCATACGAAGGAGATATGCCCAAAATATTGACTACCTATCCTAAATCTGCACTCTAAAAAATCTGTTTTCTCAGCTGTTCATTGGCATATTTGACCCATCCATTCTTATTTTATTCAAAAAATGTTTCTATTGGAGATACCGATATAAATATATTTTCATCTCCAATTTGAATCACATCAATCCATCTTTTAACAAAAACGTTGTACTCAAAATAGTGACCATTGGTCTAGGCTGAAACTCACAAACAACATTAGGATGCAGGATGTTATTCAAATTATATGATATACCATACCATAGAATTTTTAAAAATTGTTTCTATTTGAATTATCCCTATGAATCCACTTTCTTTTTTCTTTGGAACCATTCAAATCGGGCGTGAAACAAAGAAGTTATTACCAAAACACTATCAGGTAGTCTACGTCGTCCCAACATGCATCCCAGATAAGAACACCTTGACTCACTATTTGTGGGCATATGGAAATGAATTTTGAAAATCCAAGACATGGGTTTTGTGCATAACATCATTCTTTACCTAAATCATGAGGAAATAACCAAACAAAGCCACAATTTGTGATATACAGTTGGTTCGTCAAGAGGGTATTTTCCAAATTTATTGTGGCAGCCGGTTCCAAAGAGTTAAAACAATAAACTCCATTGTTGTGACAATAAAGGCTAAACATAGTTCTCTAAAGGCTGAACAAAGCTCAGAAAAAGGGTTGAACAAAGCTCAGAAAAATGGTTGATCTTTCTCCGGCAAAACTGTTTATAACACACAAAACAAGCTTCCATCTAAAAACTGAAATTCAATGATGAATGTCTCTCTGTATGAATATGTGTTGGATCGATGCATTTAGTTTCCATAGTCATGTGTGCATTAAGTAATGATTGAAAACATTCATTGCGATTTTGCAATTGGCTAACTCTTTTTGTGCACAGGATGGTAAAAGGAAATAATAAAATCTCTGTGGTGTGGCTTTGTTCACTACCAACAATTTTATTTCCCATCAAACAAACAAACAAACAAACAAATATATGGAGAAAATGATAATTCCATACATTTTTAATGAGAATAGTGAGCCAAAAGAATGAATTTGAACCTTTTTTTTATTGTGAGGTTTGACAGTGCAGCGTATGAATTTACAGTAAAGGTCTAAGAAACACATCCACGATTAGATCTAGAGGCTTGAGACAATCATCTATTATGGAGTGCAATAGACATTCACGAACAACAGGAGAAGATCGATACTTATGTGGCAAGTATGCATGCATTTTATGTTAACGATGATTTATGTAGGATCTAATGGGTGTTGCATCTCATTGATGCAGCCTGATATTTAATTTTCAAATCCATAAAAGTGCAAAATAAACTAATTTTCTCACCACGTAGTGAGTTTCTTATGTGTCGCAGTCGATTGTTGCAGCCATTGTCGCAACTCACTGTTGCAGCCAGGTGTTGCAGCCATTGTCACAGTTGGTTGTTGCAGCCACTATCACAACTGGTTATTGCATCTCGCTGTCACTTCTATTAAAATTTTTAAATTCTAAATGTTGAATGTCCAGGAACACAGATCAGATAAATTCAATTTTAAGTGTTTTTGCCATTATTTTTATTTTATTTTATTTTTGTGTGTTGTAAAAATAAAACAAAAACAAGAAAAATGTATAAAATTATAAAAAATATTTCTTTTCTTTTACATTTTGCAAAAGAAAATAAAAATAAAAAATATATATATAAAAATCACAAAAAACATTTAAAAAAAAAATTAAAACAACCAAAACAAAAATAAAGTTGCAAATGGACGTTTTCATTTTTCCTGAAATTGCTTTTATGATTAACGCTTTCTTAAAGTCACTTTGGCAATAATCGCAGATGAAACCAGCACAAGAAATAGGTAATTTTGTTTGCAGCTTATGTACTTCTTTCTGCATGATATGTTTTCTTTTATGAACTTTTCACAATTTTTATGCTAGGTTGCATGAGGATATGCAACCAGATCAGTCAGGGAGGGAGAAATATATTCAATACATATTCACTAATAAGTTTTCATGCATAATTTTGTACTAAAGTTGTTTTTGCAGGTTTTAGAGACAGTCGCATTTTGCTACTGAAGTGATTTTTCAAAGAAACACAAAATTTTTGAGAAACATGCTTTGACAGATAGCCTAAAGGAGCTGTTACTCATGATGTTTTCTCATAAACATCATAACGTTGGTTGTTACATAGAAACCATCCATAAACTTGCATCATGATTGTTTATCCATATTTTTCCTTCAGAGCACCTTCATCATCCATGTCTTGAAGTCCACTTTCCATCGTTTTATCTATCATGACTTCACACATACATATATTTCTGAGTTGCATACATCCCTTTATCTTTTTCAGTTCATTTTGCCATTCCAGTTTGCCTTCTGATTAAAACCGACTCCCTTTCCATGACTACATAGACTTGCCATATCCACTATTTGACTCTGAGATCTTTTCTCTGATAGTCCTACCAATCTTTTTATACCAACTCATGTTGACTGATGTGGGATTCCTTAAGGTCCACCTTTCAACAAGTCTTGCCCCATCGACCTTATCACCTTATCTAGGATATAGACTAGAGTTCATTATTGAGTACCTAGAGGATTGCATGCCTTAATGGCAAGTTCTCTCGCTAACAATCATGGGAATTCATCAATGTCCCTTGATCGTCAGATCTTGCAAGTGGCTCAACATCAATGCATCTATTCGCACTTTGCAAGATGTACTTGGGTACCTTGGCACTCTTTGACATCACTGGTGAGTTTCCTCGCATTGATTAACAGCATTCATCAATGGCCGGTAATCCAATGATTTCTCTTCATGCTTGACCTCGACACATTTATTCGCATGACTAGAATTGTACCACTGGGTTTTGTAGCGGGTGAATACTATACATTCTTTTTCATGACTCCATCAACAGTTGCAGAAACATGACTTCAAATCTATGAGTGTACCACAGTTCCACTTTCTGCCTTCCACATTTTCCATTATTTATCAGCAACAGTTCATGACTCCATCAGTAGTTGTAGAAACATGACTTCAGATCTATGAGTGTACCATGGTTCCACTTTCTGTCTTCCACATTTTCCATTATTTATCAACAGCAATTCAAACTCCTCCACTTCACATTATAGTAGTTCCAACAGTTACAGCCGCAACATCATTTATAGTTACATTTTTATCCGGCAGCCATGACATATTCTCCATTATTCAGCAGCATCAGTTTCGATTCCTTTACTACCCATGACCTAGCAATTACAGCCACTGTAGCAGTGACACATTCCACGATCTAGCGGCATCAGGTACATTCCTATTGCATCGTTCATATAATTTTTGGGTAAGTGCGGGTATGTTGTTTTCTAAACTTTAATCATGCAATTCCTTACATACTAGAAATGAATAATTTGGAAAATTCCCTCACCATGCTCCATTTCTTTCACAGCCCATGCTAGGTTGCATGAGGACATGCAACCACATCAGTTGGGGAGGGGGAACTATATCCAGTACATACTCACTACTATCATTTCATTCTTTTCACCACCATCACCCATTTTTCATCTCATTTACCATTCATGAGCATTTCTTTTCCAACAAATCCTCTATTGCACTTTGTTTCATACACATTGATATACATATTTGCATGATTCATAAAGAAAAGGATTTCTTATGCACAATGATGCTTTCTATGCACATTAATAGCTTATCATTTTCAGTGAGTGTATGGTTAAATTATTATGCAGCTAGAAAACAGATGACGAAATGAATGTTGTTAACACAAGAACCAACATTCTTTACATTCATGGTTGTCACACAAGAACCAACCATAAGTAAAATGTCAGTTGTTACGGATGCATTTCACATCATGAAATGAATGTTGTTAACACAAGAACCAACATTCTTTATATTCATCGTTGTCACACAAGAACCAACATTCTTTATATTCATGGTTGTCACACAAGAACCAACCATAAGGAAAATTTCAGTTGTTACTCATGCATTTCACATCATGAAATGAATGTTGTTAACATAAGAACCAACATTTTTTATATTCATGGTTGTCACACAAGAACCAACCATAAGGAAATGCTAGTTGCCACTCATGTATTTCACACCCCGGAAAGATTCATTGTTAGAAAGACATCATCAATAAAATCCAAAGTTTAGATGCCAAAAGTTATTGAGAAGAGCCATACATGGTTGCATGAGGACATGCAACAAGTTCAATTGGGGAGTATGTTGGGACGCAGAAATGTCCCTTTTTCATCCACTTTATCTTCCTCTATTCCTCACATTTCATCGTCCCATTAACATTTTATCATACCATTTCCATACATATATGTGGGTTTCACCTTATTATTTCCACTTTATTTATTTTTAGCATTATAAGTGAATTTATGATTAAATATTAGAAAATTAACATGTGTTTTACTAATATCTCAAAGTATGGATGAGCTTTGTAATGTCTAGGAATATGTGAAGGATTAATTCAAAGAAAATAATTCACATATATCTCCTCCATCATTTCAAGGATATAGTTATGCAAAGAATATTCTAAGGAGAAGATCATGGAGATTTGGTTGAGAGACATGTGGAGAATTTGTGAAAGATATGTGGAGGATTTGAAGGGATCATATCTTGTAATAATAGGAAAGTAGTTGAGTGGTTGACTGCATAGTGGATCTCTCATTATGAGATGGTTATCTTCTTCTCAAATAAGTTCATGTATAAAAGGGAGTGCTCTCTCTTCATTTGTAATGGGATATTATCTTAGAATATTTTAGATCTTAGATTATTTTAGAGAATAGTAGATTGTAGAAGTTAGTCTTGACTTTGTAATATGGAGAAGGGAATTATTAGCTTTTGTTCATAATCTTGGTTTGATGCTTTCATGATTTATGATTGATTCTTGTGATGTAATTTAAGAATGCTTTATTGTTGATGTGAGCTCACATGTGTTGTCTTGTTGCTCTTCATATGTTGTCTTTCTTTTATGCAATTTACTTTTAGCCATGTGTTTCATCTTCCAGCATTAGATTAGTAATTGATTGTTTCATTTTAAGGGGGGTTAGATTAGATTAGTATTAGTTTCACGGGGGGTTAGATTAGCTTAATTTCACTTCAGTCTTGCATATACTTTGCAGGTGCTTCGTAATCCTACGAACCTCAGATTGACAAATTAAATGGCTGGGAAAATACTACAATGAAATTAAAATGACATTAATTTGGCCCAACAACTTCTCTTGTTGAAATTATGTATATACCTAGGGTCATAAAATGATCATATGGAAACAATGATGACTAAAATGATCATATGGTTGACACTAATGATGATACCAGGTATAATTACCACCAAGGTAATATTAATGGCAGTAACCTGTAGAAAGACTCAATCAAGAAAGCATCTAAGACACCTGTATTCAAATTGGGTACAAGTAGAACCTAAAAACTAGCATGAACAATAATAATATTGGAAATCAAGTCACTATTTGATTGGTTAGAAAAAGGACTCACTACCCTACTAAAGTGAGTTCAAATCTATTTCTTACTTTGCATTGTCAATTCTGTATGTAATTCATAAATATCCATCAAATAATTTAAATTTCATCAAGGGGATTTTAATACCATATATTGTATGTAAATAGTAATAGTATAGAATTTCATATCAAACATGTTCATAATAAGTCAAGCATTCAATTGATTAAATATCTTGCAATCTTATAGGGCACTAAAAACTAAAATATTCCATGAAGAGAATGTGTTTCCATCAAATTGCGAAGAATCACGTTATTTGTTGGTTTACTTGGGGATTGAATATAAGAACATTCATTCATGTATGAATGATTGCATTTTATACGCAGATAAATATAAAAACAAGATACAGTTGCAAAAGGTCCTACAGTACCAACTAAGGTTTTACGGAACATGCCAAGTATACCTAGAATTCAATGAATGTTTCGTTGCAAGTCACTTGCACAATTGATGCATTGTCATGAGTAGAAAAGGAGTAAAGATATACTCATGTGAATACCAATAGACTGCAAAGAAATGAAACACATAGAGGGAAAATGGCCAAGAAAATTCAAAGACGAACCACGTAGTATTAGGTTTGGGCTTGCAATAGATGAATGTGTCCATTCTCTTTCATGAACACAGATACTATTATTTGTCTAGTCGGATTGATAGTACACAATATGCCACCATGGATGTGTTAGAAAGGAGCACCTTATGTTGAGGCTCATTGTTCCTATGCAAATCCTCAAAATTTGTTAGATTCTATATTTCGAGAAATATCAGGCAAAGACAAGGACACCGTGTCTTCAAGGAGGCTCATGTCACTCTTTCATGTTCCAAATTCGATAGAACACATTTGTGGCCAAACATTGAAAATTAATGAAACATATGCAGAGGCTTCATGGATTTTGAAAAAAATAGCTATACCAACTAAAATAAGATATTTGTTCAATAAGGACACCTACTATCTATGGGTTATCATTGAAAAAAATGTTTACAGTTGATGGACATATAACAGGATTTAAAACACATGATTTTCATGAGCTTATGAAGGTATTATCATCGCTTAACTTTTACTAGTAACATTAATTATGTGCTAAATATGTTTTCATATTCTATTGTGTGTGAAAAAGTACTAGTTGCATTTGATTAATGTGTTTGATAACATATAATTCCATTGGAAATTAGGGGGGATTCATGTATTATCGTTGACTTAAGGACCGCCATAAATCGATTATTAATATTTGCAAGGTATGTGTTACAAAATGTTCATGTGTAAGAGACATAGAGATATTATATTGCATTTTTTTTTTGGACTAAAGGTACAAACTAGTTTACTATTTGTATATTAGGTGGGTGACCTCCAAGGAGATCCACGAATGTGAAGTGCCAAGCCAAAATGGAAGAAGGAAATTGCATAAATTGTAAGTTTATTTGAGAAGGAGCTACCTACTAGTTTCATGGACCTACAAGTGCATTCACTTATACACCTAGTCAATGACATTGAATTGGAGAGTGTCGTATCAACGAGGTGGATGTTTTTCTTTGAGAGGTATATGAAAAATATTAAATTATATGTCTAACAAAAGGCCCATATAGAGGGTTGCATGGATGAAGGGTATGTATTAAATGAATCATTTTTCTTCCTATGTGAATTCCTTGGTAAGTATTTTGAATATGGGACATGCTTCTGGGATGAAGAACGAGCATGAGATATTATTCATGGAGAAAAACCAAAATCTAATGGTGTTCATGTAGAAATTGGTAAGTAATTTCATGGTCATTGTGGTTGAATTTATTATAGTCATTAATTTACTATATATTAATTTATTTTTCAAATTAACAACATGACATTTGGAGTTTGAAATAAACATACTGACATGTAATAGGTGTATATGAAAGTGATAAACTTAACAAGTTCGTTATTGTTAGAGAACTAATCCACCTTAGTACCATTATCATACACCTGAGATACATTTTAATTAGCTTTCATATTATTTCATATGGTCCAAAACTACGCTATATTGATGAACCTTGGTCTATTGGGTGTTTTGGACTCTTAATTGCTTTGAGGTGCTCCATTTTGATCATTCTGACTACCTGTGCGCCCTCATTAATGATAGTTTAGACCTTGGTGCACTCCCAATCCATTAAATCATGGAAATTGTTTGACCATAGGCGCTAGTGCATGTATTTAGTGGTTTTTGGCTCTTCTTAGGAATTTATTGCTACCTAGATCCACTCCCATTCTCCCATGCACTCACCCACTCCTAGAATTCCCTCATTTATGTCTCAAAATTCTCCATCCACTTTCACACAAGAATTCATGACCGTTTGGGATGGTTTGAGGTCAAATCATATTCTAACACATGTGCGCCATCCTGATTTCCTCCAAATGCTAATGATTTCTCCCTAATGTAATATAAACTTGATCCATACATATTTACATGTTGTTCAGTCATAAAAAACTTTGTTATTTAATACATTTTTGTGTGTTAATTTCACTCTTTCTACTATTTTTGTGCATAATTGTGTGTAATATCAAATTTTGAGAATCCCCTTTGCTCCTAGATCCTACTGTGAATCAATTCTCACATGGTATAACAACTCTTTGTATATGAAAATAAAAACCAAAGCATTTGAGTTGTTGTTTAGGGAATTTTCAAGAAAAAAATCGAGTGTTTGCATTGCATGTACAATTAGTGTCTCTGTCACTCAGTGTGCAAGAATAAATGGAGAAGACTCATGAATTTATTAATCCATTCAAATATTTTGAATGGAAGGACAAAATGGTGATATAGCTTAGGTCGAAGGGAATGTTCAGTCACCATGTGGACTGACATAGAGCTCAACTCATCTATGGAGAAATCAAAGTACTTCAACAGACTTGATGAGGCATTTGGAATGCGTTGTCTCGGAATTTTGAGTAACATACATTTCCATGTAGAGAGTATGAAAAATTCCAACAAACTATGGCTCAAGCTCTAGTCATTGTTTGGGAAGAAAGAGGAGATGAGAGACCACCATCTCAAAAATGATTTGATCTCACTGAGCCCAACTCACTTTGAGACAATTCAGGACTTCTTCACCAAGTTCAAATCATTGGTGCTTTAGATGAAATAGTGTGGCATAGAAAATAAAGAGGAGGAGTTGATCTTTTTTATAATTTTTAAGGTAGGGCCAGAGTAGTCAGTGTTTGTTTCAACATTCCAATCTAGCAAGATCACAACTTGAAATTGGAGGATGCCATCACTACAAGAATTCATGGAGTCACTAACTCAAGAGAAAGAAAAGTTGGTGCAAATGGGGTACCATAAAATCTAGTAAGGATCAAACCCTTCCTGTGGGACTCTCAAATCCATCCAAAGAAAAGAAGAAATCCAGATATTCGAAGTAGCAAGAGAAGAAGAAGCAGGAGAAGCCCAAATATTCAAATAGGGGTTATAATCCTAGAAAGGACAAAGACAAGAATAATCAAGAGAAGAAAAA
Organism: Pseudotsuga menziesii; assembly: GCA_001517045.1. Taxonomy (NCBI): domain Eukaryota; kingdom Viridiplantae; phylum Streptophyta; class Pinopsida; order Pinales; family Pinaceae; genus Pseudotsuga; species Pseudotsuga menziesii. The sequence goes on along the minus strand of LPNX010465806.1, from coordinate 221,710 downwards.
ATGCACTTATTGTCACAAGGGATGGTATCCAAAGAGTGCTTGGATGAAGAATAACATTGACATGATAGTTTTTGATGTATTTGTAACTCCTAGGAATGTATTCACTTGTACATTGCATATATTGTATTTCATTGGTCCTCGATGATCCTATCGAGAGAGTCATTAATATCATAAAGTCATGTAAAGTCATTGAGTTTAACCCTTCATTGTAATTCGGGGCAATAGTCCCCACAATTGAGCTGAGGTTAACCCTCCTTGTTGATCAGAGGGTGTAGAAGGAGCAAGTCGACGAAGTCGACTTGAACGAAGACTGACTTAGTCGATCAGCCGACTAAGTCAATGGGCCAACTTAGTCGATCAAGCCGACTAAGTTGGTCGGCTGACTAACTAGAAAGATTAGTCGGCTAACTAACAGTGGTGTCGGTTCACCAAACCGACAGGTAGTTATTTTGTAACTATTTGTAACTTATATATATTAGGTTGTTGAGCCAAGCAAGAAGGCAGTTCAGTTCTCTACCTTGTATGAACTCATTACATTAATCTATTTTCCTATCTGTTCTTGTCTCTTGTCTCTTACTTATAGTTATGTTTTAGTATGTATTATTGGTAACCTTATGTGATCTGTGAGATTATAACATTGGTTCCATTGTAGTCTAGTTGGTTAGGATACTCGGCTCTCACCCGAGAGATCCGAGTTCAAGTCCCGGCAACGAAAAAAGTTCTAACTGTATATGAGACTCAATAGGGAGATTTCGTCGGATGTTCTGGGGCACCCTCCACCTCGTCATGCGAACCTTCAACTGCTGGAACCAGTTTTCCAAGAAGACTTTCCCCTATGCCAGCTCATGCAGGGTTCCTTTTTGTGAAAAGGGTTTAAAGCGGTGCGTTTCGAACTTGGTCGGCTCCCGGAAGACTGGACTACCTTCCAGACAAATATGGTACATAACAATCCAGAGAAGGAGAGAGGGCCACTTAATCATACCTCCCGTCTCTTGGCATCTTTCACAGATGGTTTTGACCATGTCGGCAACATAATATCCCCATCGGTATATCCGACCGTCGGTCACGATTATGTCGATAGCTTCCATCATCTCCAATTTAAGGTCACTGCCCCGACCTACCAATGTAAGGGTGATTGCTATGATTTTAGCCACGATTTGGGGTGTCCATGTCGCAATCTGTCCGATCATCAATCCTTTGGAGTTCTTTCCCGATGGTGAGCCCGTAAGTTCTTGGACTAACCCATCTTTGATCCCAATAGGTACAGGGATACCTTGGTTGGACAGACCAGTAAGCTTGGATATAACATCCCCGATGATGTCAATCGGCTGGTCGAAGTAGAATCGACCGTTGTGGTAATGACTGATAATGAATTTAAAAGTTTCTTCTTTTGTCCCACTGAAGCTTACCATCAGTGGTGCATTAGGGTAGTTGAAGATGGTGCTCTTCTGAATTTTCTCAGTGGCCTGGGTCATTATGTTGTTGACATAGGCCCACTCTTGGATCTCTGTCCAGAGTTTCTGGAATGGGCCCTCCTGTACCTTTGCGTTTTTTATGTTCTTTAAGCGGCTGATCAAGGGGGTGTCCTCTGCTTGCATCTCCTTTGCCTTGGTCATGGCTCTGGTTAGTTTGGGTGCCATTGCATCGGACTGGTCGAGGTTTTGACAGGGTTCTTGGTCTTTGGTCGACTGAGATTGCGGGTGCTCTGAGGGTAATTGGTGTGGTGAATGAACCTTCGAATGTCCATTATTTATAGGCGTGGGTGTGGTTGAGTGTCGAAATGGGTGTATTAATGGCGGAATTAACAGTCCAACTACAATACTTGAGTGCGAATTAATGGAGGATCTGTTTTGGCACTCGAGGCCATCAGTGCTTCATTGTATCAATTCTCCCCAAAGTCTTTGAAAAAAAATCAGGGTTTTTTCTGTACTTTTTGTATAGTCCAGCACCCTCTTGCTTGTGTTTCATAATTTTCCATTTCCCAATCATATAATTCAGCATCTGAATTATAACCAATTGAGTCTTGGTTACCTAAGTGAAGCTCCCCATAGATGTTTGGTTCGGTATAGTCCGTATTGTTATGGATCTGGTAAAGTTGTCTGACATCGACTTCCTCATCAATTGGTTTGGTCCAAGGTGCTCCTTGGGAAGGATGAATGGGTACAATGACTTTTTGACCATTTCCTTTTAACTTAATTCGTTCTTTGTCTAAGGATATGGAGGCTTTCATTTTTCGTCCCCAAGGTCAACCAACTAGTGCAGGAAAGGACCTAGATCCCTCTTTTGGGTCGATAATTTCGAAATCAACCTTAGTCGAGATTCCTTTGATGGTCGTGTCGACATCTTTCCAAACCCCAATGGGTTCAATGAGGCCTTGGTCGGCAAGTTTTAGGTAAATGCCTGACTCATAGAGTCGAGGTCGGCCCATCTTTTCCCATGTATCTCTGGTCATGATATTTACCTGAGACCTGAAATCGAGCACCACTTGTCGGACATGATAACCTTCAATTTCTAGGTCGACAAGTGGGTCGACATCGTTTTTGTCTTTTTTATTTAGGCTACAAATGTTCTTAGTTTGTTTTCCAAAGTTAGGGATTTTTATTTCGTGTAATAAATCAATGAACTGGGCTACGGATTTGTCTGTTTGGATGAGATGAGTTAATTGCTGTGTCGTGCTAAGTCGACTAGTAGTAATGTCTTCTTACTGTGAAATGTCTTGAAATATGTATCTTCGTCCCGAAGAAATAGGGAGGTACAAAAAAACGAACTCTTGTCGAACCATTCAATGGACTGTGCAGACATATGGTCGGTCTCCTCTGGACGCAGACTTCGACGATAGCTAGAGCTGTGATAGCAAGATGATGCTGAAAGTCAGTCCAACTCTACAATGCCTTCTGGATATCGATTGTTAAGGTAGTGATACTTGAAAGGATCGACATCTTTTCGGACATGGGCATTTCTGGTAGTAATGTCTTCTTACTTATAGTTATGTTTTAGTATGTATTATTGGTAACCTTATGTGATCTGTGAGATTACAACATTGGTTCCATTGCTGGTAGTACCTGTATAAAATATATGCTCACATATGATACCAGAGAAGGAGATCAAGGACTGGTGGGACCATAAAATTGCGAACTACTTGCAAAATTATGCAATACGAAACAGATTAACAGTCGCTGAAGCTAAAGCCATATTTTTCACAGAGACACATGAAAAACTCGTCGAGTCTGTGCCACAACTGTTGAAACAGCTTCTGGATGAGAAGATTGGATGTGAATAAAGAACAGCAATTGCTAGATAAACTGTTCCAAGGGGGACGAACAAATCTGTCGGAGTGGTTTGAGAAAATCGCCGACGACTTCTGTGAGGAGCAAGCAGTTGAAGACAGAACGTCGGTAGAAACTGTCAAAATGAAATTCTACACAGATTTCATTGAACAAATCTTGTGCTCCCTGCCGACCTTGCTTTTCAAATTCTTGATAGAGAATGGATCAGGCCACATCGTCGAACCTAGACCACCACTGTGCGAACAGCCCCCAAACACCAACTAGGCGGAAAAGCAGAGGAAGTGGGAGAAATTTATTGTAGAAAGGGAGTGGGAATACTTCCTGAGCAAGTAACTCGAACTATCTGGGCTTTCTAAAAGCATCGGGTATGCTATGGGGGGGTAGCTGGTCTTGTGTCGGAGGTAGAGTATAGTGGATCCTAGTTGACCTAAGGAGGATAGACATCACCAATGATGAAAAGTCGACCGTAGAAGACTTCAAGAAAATAGTACTATACAGAAGTATGTCAGACATTCAGAAACAAGAAAGGGATGAAAGACAGCAGAGAAGGGAAGAAAGATGTGAAAGAACCGACAGGCTACGCAGAGAACAAAACCCTAGGGAGACTAACCGTGAAGAGAATCCTCCAGATTCGGGTCATGACCGACAGGAAGAGGGCGTAGAACAAGAGGTGTCCCCTACGGAGGAAGAAGTATGGATAGAGCAGCCAGAAGCTCTCCAATTAACAGCTACCAGTGAAGGAACGACCCTTTCCCCATTAAATCCACATACCAAAATACAGACTATTGTCGAACATGACCTCCGACTAAGAGCTGGTGACTATAGTATATGGAGTCGACTAGGCGATGATACGTACACCGGATGACATCTTGTCATACGCTGACCATTC